>CM030837.1:6864724-7152224 GCA_018105865.1 Metaphire vulgaris
TGAAGACAGCAAGCAGAAAGCGGTAAATTTAGAAAAATACGCGTAAGCCAACGAAAGCAAGAATAAAAACAATATTTGCTGGTAAAGATGGACACGTCCCTAGAACCGCGTCACCTTGCCGAGCATTCAGTTACTTGTATGATCCTGTTTGGAATAACTAACTAGGAGTCAATCCATCCTAACCTCTCTTCTCATCACCTCCAAAAGCACACTAAGATAATTAAAGCTCACTTTTTTACTTAGTGACTCCAAAGCAGTGCTTAATCTAGACTCTGGACTCCGGGGGGAAACTGACAAGGCCGGGGAAAGTCAGCTAGGGGGCTGCTGTTGGTTGATGTAGTTTGCCAAAAAAATTCGGGGAATTTAAAATTTCCGGGGAAGGGCAATTTCCCTCCGGAAACGGCCTCGATTAAACCCTGCTCCAAAGCCATATGAATAGAAAAAGAAAAGTCGCTATACAAATATTACATTACATTGCAGATATTACATTAGTCAGAGAAACGGACGAACTTCGTTGGAGGTAGTGGTGTAGAATACACTTAGAAGCGATGTTGGCTAACATCTCGAGCTTTGTATGATCCAACTTTCCCCGGCTACCTCGCCGAACTAGTTCATAGGCCTTCGCCTACTGACCGTCGTCATCAGCTCCGATCTGGTCACAGTGTTAAGCTGCTTGTTCTCCCTCCCGCTAAGACCGTGCAACTTGGCGAGAGGTCCGTTACGCATGGAACCCTATCCTCTGGAACGCCCTACCTAACAACGTGTCCATGGAAACTAACCTCGAAATGTTTGCAAAGAAACTTAAGACGCACTTGTTTGATATATCGTATAAGTGCAGAATGTAAAGTGCTCTTGACTTTGGCATTCAGCTATGATTATTGCGCTATATAAATTGACGTTTCAACATTAGAAATTTAACATGTTTTCAATATTTCAAGGAATTGATTGGGGGGACAGAAGCCCTCGGTGTGGGAGAAATTCGAAACTGGTCTCCCTTCCGGTCAAGCCCCAATTTTTGTAGTTGTAGCAGGCGAGATCGATCTCAAAAGTATGCCGTTCATGGAAACAGCTGAATTTATCTCGTACTGAGCTGTTTACCCATAGACATAATACAGGAGCGGGCAACATCGGTCCACCGGGCATTATTCTGGAACACTGTATACACACCAATATGATGAACTTAGTTATGTGACTACCAACAGTCAGCCGAATTTAACTGCACTAAAATCCAACACTTCTAGGCCTATATGCCTATGCTATTGGCCTATGAAAACCGAGAGGTCTAAAGTCTAAAGTGTCTAGAGGTGGTATGCGTCATAATGCACGCTGAATAGGCCTACAATCCAAGTTTGGTATTGACTTGCATTGTCCGTATCCAGGTCTACTGTATATAAGTGATGCAGACAATCGATAGACCTGCGCATTCAAATCGAATTCGTCTAGCCAAGGTATAAGGCCAACGGTTTTGTCAATCTGGTTCGAGGACTCTGTTACAGCGAGCGAAGCCTCGTTATAGCGAAAACATAGTATAGGTCAAATGCCGTTATAGCAAAGTAAGCAAACCGGTCTTAGCAAACACCTAGGCATATCGGCTATTATAGCATACCACTACCAGTCTACTACCATCATCACCAGGGGCGGGAGGATGGCAGATTGGTAACACGATAGAGCGGCATGTTGACGGAATGGGTTCGACTCTGCCGTGAGCAGAGATGTAGCTATACTATGCTGCTATAGGAATTTAGGTTGTGGGGGGAGGGCTGAAGTCCAAGATTCACTCCCCTCCCTTCCTTTTGAGCCCGCAACGCCATTTGGGCTTGAATTCATTTGGCGGGGGGCTAGCTTCAGGCTTGGAGCAGGGGCGTAGCGACCGAGGGGGTATATCGGCATATATACCCCAAAGTCAGTCTAACTTAAAGTTTTAAATTGATTTGCATGTGGTTATATGTGGTTTATATGGCTTATGGCTTTATGTGGTTTATAGTTAAGATTTATACCCACCCAAAATATTTATACCCTCCCAAATCAAATTCCTGGCTACGCCCCTGGCTTGGAGGGGGCTTGAGCCCCCAAGCCCATGCCTAGCTACGTCCCTGCTCGTAAGCCACGTATTTGTCAGTTTTGCACTGGACGTCTTGCACTCGATTCTGCGGCTCTGCGCTAGCCGTGGAGATTGTCGCGTGGTCGTCGTTTTCGAAGAGTCGACGCCGCGGTCTCTGCGTTTCTATGCGGGATCGTTCCATGTCGTTCGGTGTCGGCGTGGTTGGCCCGTCACCTTGTCCTGTCTGTCATGTCTTGCCGGTTAATTCACCGCCAATAGTTTATTCACCGCCAATAACCCTAACTCTAACCAATACAAAATTAAACGACAAGTACCTAGAGTTTTCATTGCAAAATTGTGCACTGTCAGATTTCTACATATGAACATGTAAGGGTTAGGGTTGTTGGAGGTGAATAGACTATTGGCGGTGAATTAACCGACAAGTACCATTGCTGTCTACCTAGCCTATCATCACTCATCGGACGGGCCTCACCTGTCCTCCCGCTGAGTTCCATCTCTGGTCGGTTCTGCCAATTAAGTTCGGGCGACGGATTAATAATAATTTTATTATTCTCGATCTCGCGGAAGAACGCCTCTCAGGAATTCGAAGTCTGCGGAGAATTCCTCTCCCGTTCTCCATTCTACGGACAGTAGAAATAGTTTCTTTCGCGCTTCGTTGAATCGTCGATGTGATGAATGATTTTCTTGCTGAAGATCGCCTTCTCATGGACTTGCCCTGGGATTTCGTCAAGGCAGCGAACTCCTTCGTACCATCTGATCAGATCTTCAAGAGATTCAAGAGCGTCATCTTCCGTTCTTCTTCACTGACATGTCAACGTTGTCGACAGCACCTTTGACTTTGGCCTTCGCTATGTTACGGCGATACAACGTAGTCTCGGATAAATATTTCATATTTATCCATATAGGCCTAAATATTTCATATTATTTATTCATTCGAAATATGTGACCGCATATTTTCATCAAGAGCTTTAAAACGCATCTGTTTGGGTTGGGGTATAGTTGAGATGTTAAAGCGCTTTTGTTGTAGGCCTCAGCCTAGTTACAGCGCTATAGAAATCGTCCACGAATGAATGAATGAATGAATGAACCGCAAGTCCTTTTGATTTCCTTCCGGACTTGGCGCCGCTGACACCTAGCGACTGAAACGTTGACAGAAAACAGCCTGCTTCTGCGGCCGTCAGCAGGTGGAGCTATGTGAAAATGTATTTTACGAAAGTTTATCCTACAGTATTATGCACTGATTCACCGAAACACTACTTTCACAGAAAAAATTACCAAGGTCCACTGAGTGAGCACATCAAAGTACAGTATTGTAACACGTGACTACTTCTATCTGGGTTTGGCATGGACGAACATGTGAGGTAACTGTCGGAATTTAATGTCCATTTCAATAATTGGCAAACCACGCGGAAACCCCATTTAGCCTATTTGAATTTCTTGAAATTACTGTATTTAATATGAATAACGAAGAAGAAATAAGCTAAACTAAACTAAACGCAGAAGCCCCTACTCTGACTGGGACAGATCGTGAGATTTGTGAAAACCCGTTGAGAATTTTTTTAAAGTGGGGTGAGGATGGATGGGTATGTAGCATGAGTGAAGAGAATATGTGCACGAACGAAGAACTTCTTGACAACCTTGTCGATAATGCGACCCCCATTTATCGAAATCCTGGCTACACCACGGATTTCCCTCCAACACACCGTCTAGGTTCCGGGTGAGGATAGATGTGTACCCCGAGAGAGATGCACTTGCAGAGCTAACTATTTGCTGGCAACATTTCATTACTTTCTGCTTGTATTCTGTGTCTATGATTTTAGGATGTTAAGATTTGACAATGGCAAAATGACAAATAAGTCTTAATAACCTGGGTTTTGTGGCATTTAAAAAAATTAAAATTAGTCAGGATTCAATACATTCAATTAATTGAGAAATTGCATCAGTTTTAACTTTTATAGATGCAAAAATCAAATAAGAATACGTATAAAATATGATCAATGCAAAAATCAAATAAGAATACGTATAAAATATGATCAATCATTTATTTTAGCGCCTATTATAAAAATACTGAGAACTTTGTAGCTGAAAGTCGATTGAAAGCCGAGAGCTATAAAATGGATGGAATAAAAGAAATCGCGACATGTTGTATTTGCACTGATTCGTTCACTGATGCTAGATTGCTCACATGCAATCATGCTCTCTGTCTAAGATGCGTGAATAGAATGCTAGCAAGAGGTCGACTGAGTCCAGGATATTCGATGTCATGTATACTCTCTCTGCAGGATTCCTTTCGTCATTCCCGCAGACGATGGTGACCGCATTTGGAAGAAACACCTCATCGGAGCTATCGCCTGAACAGATAAACATCTGTAAACAAAATTATTCAAGAAGCCAACGTTATGCTAATTTTGCGTTGAAGACATTACTGAACCAAAAGCTCAAGTACCAGAAGCTGCAGAATACTGCGTTCAATGCCAGCAGCATATCTGCAATAGCTGCAGCAGATTGCATACAAAATAAAAGCGCTTAAAGAACATCAGCTCGTTCCCTTAGAAAGTTCTTCGATGGAAGGAACAAGCGAGATAGCCCCCTTTCAAAGTTTTGTGATCGACACACGGGCAAGGAAAAGAACCTGCACTGCATGCCACAACTGTAAAGAAGTCATCTGCACGGCGTGCTCCATCGGTGAACGTGACCGGCACAACCGTACAGGCATCGAAGAGGCTGGTTATTTGTTCCGCGGAGTGATTTCCGCAAATCTGAATCGCCCGAAGAAGTTTCGCGAAGACGCATCTGAAAAAAAGAAATTAACCGACGACCAGAAAACGCTGGACGCCGAAATCGAATTAAGAGGCAAAGAATGCCGTTATAAACCGAAGTAACGAAATCAAAGAATTCGTCGACAGACTCTCTGAAGATCTACTCGATCATTTGTCTTCGATCATTCGACTGAGATCGAAACAGTTGGAAGAGGCGAAGACAGAATTCTGTCAACATGTGCCGGATGCTGAGAGTTAAATGTTATTTTTCGAGTAAACTGATTTCGAAAGGAACGGCGTTCGACGTCTGTCAGAATATGAGCGATTTGCACGTCAGGATAAAAGATTTGCAGACAATCCACGCGGCCCACTATCAGCCACTGAAGCACGACCGAGTCCCGACGCAAGAAGTCGTCTTCGAAGCCGCAAGATCCGACTGGGAATTCCTTAAAGCAGAAAATATTCTGGGCATCATCAAAGGCGTTAATTTGAGAATTTGAACATTTGGAATTTTATGATAAAAGATAATTTCTGTTAATTTATAATGGTGAAAGAAGTGTATATACCAGTGTTGGAGTTGCCGGGGTGGGTGGGTTTGAACCCCTCCTCAGCTAACTTTGCAACCCTCCCAAAATTCGTATGTCGGGTACATGCAGCTTCTGTCATTCATTGAATTTCAGTCCTCAACCTCTCCCAGCTCAAATTTCACAACTCCAACACTGATATATACCGATACATCCCTGTCGCTACGCACCTGGTAATATGGGCGTCTGTTTTTAATTTCAATCAAATCGACCGTACATTTGGATATCTCCGCCTTAATCTTTATTTCTCCATAACGCAAGGATGCGTATTCCAACCATTTTGCTGTGAAACTCCAATAACAATAGGAAATGAGACTGCAGCTTCTGTCACTCATTGAATTTCAGTCCTCAACCCCAGTGCCAGTTAGCCGATTTTGCCATACTCATAGGATTTTTAAGACACGTAACAAAGGTGTGTCCTGGCAAAATTTTATAAAAGATAATTTTCAAGAAATTCCAATATCTATTTATCTCATTTTGTCTTATTTGGCAAAACTATGAATAATTCTGCCTATTATATTTGCCATATTTTCACTCGAATTCAATCAGAGTTTTTGTTTTGCTTTTTATTCAAAACTCAAAAGATTCTTTTCAACTAACGTTCGCCAGATGGCGCAATGCATTTTTGGTATTACATGCTATGATTAGGGTCGCGAAACGTTATAAAACCGCTGAAGTGGGCCGTTGATTCAACATGTTTTGGAGACCCTGTTCTAGGACTGCATCTAAAAGATGATAATGCCCTGGTAATGTGCTCGTAGTGAGCACTACATCTGGAAGATGACCATAGCAGATGACCATCGCCTGACCAAATGGTTGACCAAAATGGTCGGCAATCCTTACCGTCTTTCCATTTCTGCCGATGGTCGTTTGCTGGCGGTTGGAAGAAATCAACCGAACAGTCGACTGGAAAACTACGGATCGGAAGGAAAACTAATCCGTTGTCTTTCGTTTCCCGTTGACATACAGGAACCGGAATATACTGCGTCGAGAAACGAAATGGGGACTTCTTGGTCATTCACGAAACTATAGAGACGATCAGCGTTTGACGATCAGTCGTTTGAGCAGCGGCGGACAGCGAATCATTTGCCAGCTTCGTCGTTCTGCCGACAGATCCGTCGACCTGAGCCAACCGTGCTGTTTGTCCGTCGATTCGGAAAACACCGGGTGTTTGTGGCCGATTGTGGCAGCGACAGAGTGGTTCCGTTCGATTCCAGTTCCCTTCGGTCGATGCAGGTCGTTCGGACGCGAAAGGGCAACGATATCTTCGGTCCGAGCGTATTGCATTATACGATTTAAGAAAAAGTCAGCTGATCGTTGTCGACAAAACGATCGACGTCTACGAAATTCTGTGAAGTAAGAACCACCAAATTGAACGAGAGCACCAATAACTTCCATAAGGAATTATTCTTGAAAATACATATATTTTTATTTTCATACGCGGTTTGGGGGTTAAACCCCTTGGCGCTTGCGACCCTAAATTTTTAAGCGCTACAGGTGACTAGGTGACTGGCGACTTGTCAGCATCTGCAAAGGAAAAAACATAACAAGGAAAGATGAGGATGAATGACCTTTTTTGCTAGTCAAGATTTTCCGAAGGTTAGTTAGTTACGGTCAAAACCAACCCCCCTTCCGGAAATCCTGACTACGCCACTGAATGCCATGAGTAGTATCTATATAGAGCCACGCTTTGATGTAGGGGCGTAAATCACGGGGCGGGGTGGGCGGGGACGGTCCCCCAATGATTAGTGAAAGGACAAAGTATCATTTATCCCCACTATGTTTTGTGCTTCTTCACTACTTTAATTTTGCGCTTCTTTAACCTTCTAAAAGTGTCTATAAAAAAGGTCTGACAAGCAAAAAAGGAAGGCCATCACTAGATTTTTTTACAAATTTACGAGTGGGTATACTTTGAAAAAATTCTGTCCCCCCATGTTGAGGGCAGGCTTGCGCCAATGTTTTGATGTAGCGAAGAAGCGCTTACATAAAACGCCGTTCGCAGTCTTTGCTCCGCCTTTGCGCTCCTCCTGAGAAGTTGCTGTTCCTAGGAACCTTCCGTACGCAACCATGGCGTTATATTCGATCCTATTCTCTCACTTTCACCGATCGCATACTCTCGATAGCCTGCGATCGATTCGTTCCTACTATCACATTCGAGACATTTGTCGCATCAGAATTCCCCCAGAGACTGCCTTTTACAACTGGGCAATGCGCTGGCGTCTAGTCCACTATAGACTATTGTAATTTCCTGCTTTTTGGTGTCTCAAGTAGAACCATATATCTCAAAGCAAGGCTTATCCCTCTACTGGCTAATAACTCCATTAGATATTCAGCAGGATGTCATTCGTATTTCTACTCTCTCGTACAGTCATTGGCACTAGGGATGTGAGTTAGGAAATTTCCGAAAATTTCCTCTGGAAATTTCCGGAAATTTCCGGAAATTTCTGAGGTACTTTTCCGGAAAGGAAAAGTTGATTATTATTGTTATTTATTATAATAATTATTACTGTTTATTATTAGTATTTATTACTATTGATTACTATTACTGATATCTATTATTATTTTTATCATTATTACTATTTATAACTATTCATTTGTTGGGCATTTATTAACAAGTTAACAACTGTCAGTATGGTAGCGCTATATAATGTCTGAGTCGGAAGTCGCAGAGAACCAGTTACCAGAGTACGCGACGCCGTTTTGCTGTCTGATTTGTTAAAACTATAATAAATCTCGATGTTAGGCGAAAAATTATCGAATTGTCACAAAACAAAACTAAACACTTGTTTATTTTACGGTTTTTACCCATAGTCTCGCACTCTCGCCAGCACTCGATGCGACACATTCGTGAATATTCATGAGGTGAAGCTGGTTCCCTGAGCAGCAAGTAGAATACTTAAATTGGCGAGATCTCGTTAAAATATCGGAGAACCCGTTTTCGACCAATTTCCCCCCTATGTGCCAAAAATATATAACAAAACTTCGTTTTCTTAGCTGTGGGACCTGCGGTAATTAATTTTGTCCACTGCTGTCTGTTTACCTCTAAAAAAGGAGAAGTTTTGAAGGTTTTTAGAACTTTTCCGGAAATTTCCGGAAATTTCCGGAAATTTCCGGAATATTTTCGGCCATTCTACTTTTCCGGAAAAGTTACATCCCTAATTGGCACTAGTTATCTCTCGGTGTATAACTCCAGGCACTGGAATCAATTGCCAGCATAACTTCGTGTAGCGAGCACATTACCAGGGTATTATCATCTTTTAGATGCAGTCCTAGAACAGGGTCTCCAAAACATGTTGAATCAACGGCCCACTTCAGCCAAGTTAGGCGGTTTTATAACTTCTCACGACCCTAATCATAGCATTTAATACCAAAAAAAAATAATGTATTGCGCCATCTGGCGAACGTTAAGAATCTTTTGAGTTTTGAATAAAAAGTAAAATAAAAGATCTGAATGAAAATATGGCAAATATAATAGGCAGATTTATTCATAGTTTTGCCAAATAAGACAAAATGAGATAGATAGATATTGGAATTTCTTGAAAATTATCTTTTATAAAATTTTGCCGGGAACATACCTTTGTTAAGTGTCTTAAAAATCCTATGAGAATTGGCAAAATCGCCCAACCGGCAACGGTCACGGCAGCCTAATTCAGACTAATATCTGAGATTCCTATTGTTAATGGAGTTTCACAGCAAAATGGTTGGAATACGCATCCTTGCGTTATTGAGAAATAAGATTAATTTTAAAAATTAATTTATTATTTAGTAATTTAATTTTTAAATAATAATAATAAATTAATTTTTAAAATTTTTTCGCACATTTAATTGCTTGTATAGTCGCAGCAGAGCTGCCGCTTCAGAATTGATATGCGTTAACCTGGTAAAGAGCTATTGTCTACCTATTGTATTGTATGGTTTGGAAACCACATGTCCAAACAAAAGTACTCTTAATGCTCTTGACAGACTGATTCGAGTAGTTGTGTGCAAAATTTTTAAAACATGTGAGGCAGATAATGTCGAGTATATCAGAGTCCTGACGGGTTTGGATAGTATGCATGCTATTGTAGAAAAGCGACAAGCATCCTTTGTTAATAGATATGAGAAGAAGCCACTGTACTTTGCTCAGTGCATTACTAGAATTTGTCTGAGGGCAGAGGCTGTGTAAAGTTTGTTCTTAGTTTATTTGTTTATTATTAGGTTTATTTTATTATTTATTTTATTATTATTTAGTTTTGTTCAGTTGATTTGTGTTTTCCTTGGTTGTGTACTATTGGTTGTGTACTACTTTTTTATGCTGTGCTTGTCACGAATAAAGATGATTAAAAAGTAATATAGGCTAGGGCTTCCCAAACTTGTTGGAATTGCGCTACCAACTTCTGCGGTTTTGCAGCATACCGCGACCCTACAAACTTATTGTCAACTAAAATAGGATAAAACACTAATCATTTTTAATATAAGCTGTGCATGGAGGATTGCAGGCACAACACCTTCTTAAATTAAACCTAAGCCAACTTGCAACTTTCAAGGCTAGAGACGTTGTGGTATTGGTTAGAAAATGACACTTTTGAGTCTAAAATCGCGCTATCCCGCGACCCACTAGACCTGAACCCTGCGACCCACTTTTGGGTCGCGACCCACAGTTTGGGAAACACTGTTTTAGAACACGCTTGTAGGCTTGGCCTATCCTCCTTTTTAGATTGTCCTTCCGCAAATCAAGACAGGCCTGTTCGGCTTGATCTGGTTCCATTTCCTCTGGGAATTGTCGCGCCGACGGTTGATGCCCTAGGCATTGTGATAATGACGGCATAAAAGCTGATTAATTTATCGATCAATCGATTGATTGGGAACGTATAAAAGCAAAGCTTGATGGTGAGATTTGCCAAAAGCTGATGCGAAATACTGTACACTATGTCCATCGGAGATGTTGAAGCATCATGTGAATGTTTCTGAGAGATGACTTGTACATTTCTGTGTCGGCCACGGACCATCGGTGTCTGCGTAAATTGATCGAATAGACCGAAGGATCCAGAGGTGCCCTTATTTAGCGGATGCCATCTGCGTTGACCATCTGCGTCCGGCTGACATCTGGTGAACAGTTTCGTCGTCCGTCGCCGATGATGTCAGAGAAGCTGTCCAGCGGCCGTTAACGACCTCTGCAGTGCAATACCCAACGACGCATTCAGTTGAACTCATCGGACGAAAACGCAACGCCATCTGCCATCGAATCCTAAATGACAGAATCAGAAAATCAAAAGCAATTGCTTTGAACATCTGACAAGGTAAGCAATACAGTATGGTTCGTTATTTGGAAAGTGATTGTGCATCTATTGAATATTGAAAACGTTACTGAGTATTAAATAGTGATTGGATATAGCATTGAATTTTTGATATTTTATAGTGGGTATTGGATAGAGATCGGATATAATATTGAATATTGGAACTACTACTGGGTGCTTGATAGTGATTGGATGCAATATTGAATTTTGGATACGATATTGTGTATTGGATAGAGAGCGGATATACGGTAATACTGAATATTGGAAATTGCTGCTGGGCATTGGATAGTGATTGGATATGATAGACCTATCTGATATTGAATTTGATGTTGGGTATCGGATAGTGAATACTGAATATATTGCTGTGTTTTGCCCATTAGATCACCGGAAGTTAATCACGCTGAGCGCGGCTCGTAAGTGGATGGGCGACCATCCCGGGATTGAGTCGTAAGCCACGTGCATCGCTAATGCATCAGAAACCGAAGATCAGCGCCAGTCCCAACCCTCGAATTCGAGTGTGGGAACCTATACTTTTAGGCCACGGTAGCCACTTCATAATTATTACCTAATCAGTGACTCTTTCTCGCGTATTTGTAGGCGGTCGGTGATGTTGAGATCCAGAAGAGAATCGCTCGTGTCTAGGCCTATTCTGTTCCTGTTGTTTCTTGGAACACAGCTTTACTGCCAAGCTGATGCAGAGGAGGGTAATCTAAAGTGTCTTTCCTAGATGCTCGAAATATTCTAAAGTGCTATAACGTTTAATGTTGAATGCTCCTTGGAAGAGGCGCGCGATGTTTCTTTGTGGGTCAAAAATCTTGTCATAGATAGTCTTCTGGTTCATCCTTGCTAATGCATTACGCAGCGGTTCTCAAACAGTGTGCCGTAAAATTCAAAAGGCGCAAACGCTACAATCAATAGTTTGTAAAAAAAACTATACAAATTACAGTAAAAACGACAGATTAAAATTGTCGCGAAGCGGTAGACTAAATTTTTAAAGACGGAGGTGAAAGTTTGCAACTGCACGGTCAAACCGATCGAAATTCAAGTTAACGGATGATTAAGCAGAAAGCCGGACATTCTTACACTTTAGGCCAGTACCTGCCGGGCACGAGGTAAAATGGGGAATGGGGACCTCTACTTGCCGTACCCTCTGGTAACTCCAATATTTCGACCACGATTTTTCATTGATAATTTTTTAAAATTATACCAGTCAAGAGGTGGTCGGACCCAGTGTTTAATCTAGACTCCGGGGGGAAACTGACAAAGCCGGGGAGAACTGACAAAGCCGGGGGGACTGAAAAAGCCGGGGGAATTCTGCTAGGAGGCTGCTGTTAGTTGATGTAGTGTGCCAAAATTTCCGGGGGGGGGGAAGAACGGCCTAGATTAAACCGTTGTCGGACCGGCCGAGAAGTACACAGAGTTCTTTTTCTTGACGACGGTTCTTTTTCAGAGACCAAGGGACGCAAGATGTTCTGCTACTACAGCAGTTCGTCTCAGCTGAGACAGGACGCAGGGAAATTCCTCCCCGAGAACATCGATCCAAGTCTCTGCACCCACGTCATCTTCGCCTTCGCCGATCTCGTCAAGGGAACAACACTTCAGCCAGGCAGCGTCAAAGATCTGGACAAAGGAAGCGAACCAGGTATTTTGTCAATACAGATTTTAAAGCCATGTACCTTATGCTTATAGGCTAGGCCTATTCCTGTGTGTATAATATTTGTATTTAATTAACTTTAAAGTGCAATTATGCGGATATATAGCAAGTAGCAACGCGATGGGTGACATAAAATGAGATGAAGGATAGAAACAGATATCAGCCGAGTCTGGACAATTTCTGCCGACCGTAAGAAAGAAAGAAGGACACGATGGATGGCTAAACATGCGGCTGGAGATAGTAAAGCTATAATATAGAATGCTCAATCTCCGATAATATTAATACTAGTAAATTTTTAAGCTATACGGCCTCCAATAGCGGTTGAACAGGAACGGGGGTAGGCCTATATAGTTCGATCCCGACTGCTATTGTGAGCAATTGACTACTGAGCTCAGTAAACTCCCAATGCTCTGCTGCGAGGAGGCATTTTACGACAATCACGTCAACTGTAGTGTTAACTAATTTTCAACTTATCTCCAAAATCCAGAATTGTTTTTGCGTAACGAAGATAGCGTTAACGTTGTAAATAACAATGGATTCTTCCTTTGATTTTACCCATATATAAAGAAAATGTAAATTTGCGCACGCAGTTTCGAGTTTTGAGATTTTTGGGTAAAAGTAGCCACCGCGTGGTTATGCGTCCGATGGACTGTTTATGGACTATTTTTTGAAAGGTCTGTACAATCGGACGTTGAGCCTTCGTCGTTTCAATCCGTCGCTGAGAGTTCTTCTGGCGGTCGGCGGGTGGCGGGCGGCTTCGGCGCCGTTCGTGGAGATGGTCAGAAGCACAGACAAACGTCGGACCTTCCTTCGAAATGCCGTCCGTTACCTGCGACAGCACGGCTTCGATGGCCTGGATGTCGACTGGGAGTTTCCAGGAACGAGAGGAAGCGAACCCGGTGACAAGATCCTTTATACCGGACTTCTGAAGGTAGGTCGTATTCATCCTATTAAATAGGAAAATATTAATAAGGCGAAACGCCAGGTACCAGTAATATTCATCAATCAGTAAACTTCTATGGCGCCACTATTATAATGCCTAGGGCAGTGGTTCTTAACCTTTTTATGACTAAGTACCCCTAAAACAAGTGTAAGAGAGCGAAGTACCCCTGCCAAAGTACCGTATAGCCTATGCTATATATATATATATAGCGATAAAAAGTTTATGCTAAAAAATATACTGAAAAAATAATAAGCTGCAACATACATCTATCACATGTTCATGCACATGCCAGAAAGTAAAATTTATATTTTAAAATTTCTAATTTAGTACAAAAGCTGCTACATTACCTGTACAGCGTACGGAGGAAGTCGCATCTTAATACGCATTTCTATACAAATTGTTATGCCCGTCTTAATGAGAGCGCTGTTGTTTGCTGTCTACAAGTACTGAAAACTGTGGTTGCGTTTTGGATAGTGCCATGTACATATCGTCACTGGCATTTAAGTCTGTTTCTACTGACAGTCTTCAAATTGAGTAATGCTGAAAATCCAGACTCATAGAGGTAAGTCGTCGCGGACGGAACAAGTATTGCTGTGTCTCTGCGTGTCAGCAGAGGATAAGCTGCAGCAGATGAACACCAAAATTCCTCAAGACTTTTGGTATCAAAATTTTCACGCATCATTTGCTTCGTTCTCATGTCAGTCAGGTCATCTTTAGCTAAGTCGCTGTCATCTATGCTATCAAGATCCACAGTAAAAGGATTTCGAATCCAGGAGTCAAATTTCATGCCTTCGGATTTAATTGCACAGTGTGATTTCATCTGACGTCCTCCTCGATTCGACTCTGTGACTCCAGTCCCACCAGAGACTTGTCTGTTTCTGATGCTCAAAACACACTGCATACCCTCATTACCTTTAATAGCATTTCAACGCCTTTAAATGGCTAAGAACCGTTGTTCTTAACCTCAACCTTTTCACCTCAACCGTCACGGTTTCAGACATTTCTACATTATTTCCAGATGATCAGTAATTAACAGATGACCCGCAGCATAGAAAAACTCAATGCTAGGTCAGTCGAGTAATGATGTACTCTCACATAAACCCCACTAATGACCACAGCGAATCTGCCAGTGTACCTCCCGCTTACCATGATCAGTTACCATTGATTTGACTTACCTAATGACTAAAGGTCATGATCTTTGGTCATTAGTCATTGCCACAAGTGCAGCATCAAATACACCTCTGACACTATGAACTCCAATTCACTAGGGTGCCTAACCTCTCTGGTCTCGAATATAAAACAACGGCCATTTGTCAATTACCATCATTTGACATCAACATTATTAGTAATTTTAGAATTTTGAGTTTTGGACCGTACCTAAGTTAAAGTCGATATTTTATTTTAAATTTCTGGATCATTTGAAGTACCCCCACAAGGTCCTTCAAGTACCCCTTGGGGGTACTAGTACCCCCGGTTAAGAACCACTGGCCTAGGGCATCAGCCGATGGCGCACCAAATCCAATCCGAATAGGCCTAAGAGCCAGGTCAAGCCGGAAGGTCAAACTAGACGAAGCAAATGATTTACTAACACCTAGATTGCTGCTCATTTCACGACTACGAGAGAAGGAATTGCAGTAATTTACCTTATTTTTGTGATCTGTTAAATTGGATAGGATATTCGCGAGGCTTTTGTCCGTGAAGCTGAGGAAACCGGAAACCGGAAGCTGTTGCTGACAGTTGCTGTTTCTGGCGGAAGTTACTATATCAATCTGGCTTACGAGCCCAAAAAGATTGTACGGTAGGTGGGTTTTGGAGAATACGAGTTAAAATTGAAATATAATAATAACAATAATATAAAAAATAATAAAAACAATAATAAATTAATTATATATATATATATATATATATATATATATATATATATATATATATATATATAGTTGATAGTTGATACATAAGGAGATGTATTACGATTTCTGCTATTTTTTGAAGAGATTCAAGAATTTCAAGTGCTGCTATAGCAATATAATCAGAATTAGCATGTTTTGATAATTTAAACGAGATATTGATTTTTGGAATTCTGCTAAACAGTTACGTGGATTATCTGCTGATAATGGCATACAACTACCACGGCAGCTGGAACGACTACACGGGACATCACAGCGCCCTATATCCGCGATCCGACGAAGTCGGCGGAGAACGAGAATGGAACCAGGTCAGAAGAAGAATCGACTTTTGCATTTCTATCCGATGAAAATATCCTCAATAATAATTTCTACATTGAAAAATAAAACGTCACTTGTAGAACCGTTTCGTGAACATAATTTAAAAAATATTCTAAGGCGAAGCAGGATCGCTCCTGCACTATAAGCCTAAACAATTTTAGACGTTTTCTGTAAGAAGACAGAGTAAGAAATTCATATGTCGATTACATCTCTGGATTATGTTTTTAAGTAATACAGAGCAATTTACACTTGAAATTTACAGTTTTTAAGTGTGTTTTGTTGCTGTTAAAAGTCAATTTTAAAACTCGTATTCAGATATTTTCGTATCCGCTCTTTTCATATCAACAAAATACACATATTTTTCGATTTCGATATCGTCCCGAGCTTCCATTAGTTCCACATGTATGATGCAAACGATGAATGCTGAATGATGACGGAGGTAGTACCAGCCTTGAATTTTTAGTGCTGTTACGGTTAACCGAACCGAACCGAAACCGCGGTTTTTCGGTCAAAACCGAACCGAACCGAAACCGCGGTTTTGACCATGCAAATTGGACGGTTTTATTCCGTTTTAACCCTAGGTTAGGGTTAACGCTAACCCTAACCTAGGGTTAAAACCCTAGGTTAGGGTTAGGGTTAACACTAACCCTATGATCTCTTTTTTCAATGCATTAAATGCAATTAATGCATTTTGAATGCAGTTCAATCAATGCACAGCTTTTAAACGCTAAAATAACGAGTGTTGTTCTTCTGTCATGTCTATGTCTCTATGATGAGTCAGAGTCTGACGTCATTATTGAAATCAGTAAAAACAATTTTAAAATGGCTGCATTAGTAGTGTCGCGCAGTGCCAGTTTAGTGTGGAATGCCAATTAGCTCCGGACACCTTCAAAATTGAGGTAGACACCCCACCCCCAAATCCACAATCCTAGAAATATCCCTGAGGCTAACGGAGCGGGTTCAAGCCCTGATAGTGCCCCTAGTGGCTTTCACACGTGCAGTAATGCCTTCTAAGCCACTTTAAATCATGCCGAGTTTAAAATTAGACCTATATTGGCAATTGCAGCAACTGAAAAGAGAAGGTGACTTAAATAAAGGGGCCGTCCATAAATGACGTCACGCGAATTTGTCACTTTTTTACCACCCTCCCACGTCACGCAACGTCACGCAACGTCGGACCCCCTAAAATATGACGTCACAACGGGCCGACCCCCATTTTCAAAAATCGCGTAACGTCATTTTATTTTTTATTTCTTATTAAAGTCCTCAAAAAGGTCATTCTTGTATTTTTTCCTCTCGAAAAACCCTGACAAGCAAAAAGAGGTCATAATTGTATCATTTTTCCTCTCCAAAATCCCTGAAAGCAAAAAATGTTCATAGGGTTAGGGTTAACCTATCGCTAACTTTAGGGTTAGGGTTAGGGTTAACCCTAACCCTAACCTAGGGTTAAAAAACCGAACCGAACCGAAACCGCGGTTTTTCGGTCCAAACCGAACCGAAACCGACCGAGACTGCTCGAGGTGAAACCGTAACAGCACTATGAATTTTGCGGACGGACATTCATTGAGTCAACGAGGTCGCGTCAACGTTTCGTCAATAGGGAACTGCCAGCGTAATTTATGGCTTCAACTTCAGTACAAATACGGGTGTTCAGGTTTTTCGTCTTCCTCCGAAGCGCTGCGAGAATAGCGACAGATTCATACGGATACAGATAGTGCGAGAAACGCCATAGGTCTAATGGCCATTTTTAAACGCCGACCTGATATCGTAGGCCTAATCATATTTTTAAATATAAACATTAAAATTATTTTGTTAGGCCTATAGGCCCTAAGCGTATCGGCATTATATCCTATGCTAGATTTCGTCTCGTATACGATTAACTCATTAAGTCGTGTGTGTGACAACTGCAGGCCTGGTCGCTCGATTTCTGGCTGAACGAAGCGGAAGCGCCGAGGTCAAAGGTCATACTTGGTCTCGCCACCTACGGAATGACCTTCACCTTATCTGACCCCGACAAGCACGCTATGAAAGCGGCTGCCAGCGGAGCCGGAAGTCCTGGAAGATATACGCAAGAGTCCGGTACATTGGGATACTACGAGGTAAGACAACACAAGACATCCGATCACTGAATCTGAGGTCGTAAACAGGGGTGTGATGTCAATTGATTAACAACCGAACCCATCACACCCCTGCTCATAGCGACTTGCTAAGGGGTCGTCCACAAATGACATAACGCGCCAAGGGGGATGGGGTCCGGACATTTGTTACGAAGTGTGACGAGGGGTGAGGGGGTTCCGTAAACGTGACGTAGCGCAACACGAAATTTTTAAGTGACCTTTTTTCTTGTCAGGGTATTTGGAGAGGGAAAATACAAGGATGACCTTTTTTGCTTGTCAGTATGTTTGGAGAGGAAAATATAAGGATGAATGACCTTTTTTGTTTGTCAAGACTTTTCGGAAGACGAAAAGAGGAGGGTCGGCCCGTTGTTACGTCATATTTTAGGGGGTCTGATTTTTTGTTACGTCGCGTTACGTATGGGGGAGGGGGTCAAACAAGTGCCAAAATCGCGCTACGTCATTTATGAACGACCCCTAAGTCTACAATGACAACTGATTGAACGCAAGTGTTGACGGGAGATTTATTGGCAGATTTCCATAAATCATACTCTACGCAAAGATTAAAATAAGCTAATCGTAGAATGTTTGTGAGCAGGTATTCTGCTAGAGTAGAAGCAAAACGATATGTTTTTGTTATCCAAGAGCTGTGTTCGTAAGCAACCTATACAGAGGCGTAGCAGCCATATATATGAACAACCTGGCCAAATGCCAAGGGCCCCCGACACGAGCCTAGTTTATTTGACCAAACGCCTATTTTAAATCGATCTTTGCTCTTGAAGATCTGCGAGAACTTGGAAGAACGGCTGGACGGACGAATGGGAGGAGGAGCAGAAGGTGCCTTTCGCTCACAACAAAGACCAGTGGGTTGGATACGACAATCCACGCAGCCTAACGCTCAAGGTATCGTCGTCATAATCACCATCGTTGTCATCATCGTTATCATCATCATCATCATCATCATCATCATCATCGTCATCATCATCATCGTCATCGTCATCCTTCTCATCATGATTATGGCGCTATATCTTTACAGTCCGCATCCATTCTTGTCTGTTCAGAGCTTGTTGACTTTTCTTGCAGACTGCTTTTACTTAAGGCTCAGTGCTCGATTTCTAGTTTGTATCTTACGGGTTCTGATCCTTCTCTTTCATTATTACCGCAGCCTATGCACACAAGTAATAAAATTTCAAAGGCAGTTTTCATTTTCAAAATTCCACATTAGCCTATCTAAAAAGAGAACCTCGACGAGTTTTACTCCGACTAAGCATTCGCCTCTGGTAAACATTAATTAAGTGTAACTTAACCCCTTAACTGGGGATGACGGATATATCCGTCCATTTTACATTGAGTTACAGTTAAATACCCAGTTAAGGGGTTAATAGGCCTATGTCTTCCCTCATACTGTAGATACTGACTATTTGAGAATTGCGACACGTTCAATTGCATTGCAATAATTATCCACCATCAGAGCGTTACATGACTTTTGACTAATTAGTCAATGGAGGTCCTGTAATCGTTAATCAATCAATCAATCAATAAACTTCTATGGCGCCACTATCATAATGCCCAGGGCATCAGCCGATGACGCACCAAATCCAAATAGAATTAGAGCCAGGTCAATCCGGAAGATCAGTCAAGGTTAATTTTCATGGGCGCTATGCACTCTACAGTGTACTATACATTTCGGATCTTCTTTCTCAGGTGGAACATCTGATAGAGAAAGGCATCGGAGGGGCGTTCATCTGGTCGTTAGACATGGACGACTTCAAAGGCACATGCGGAAACGGCAAGTATCCCCTCCTGTCTGCCATCGTCAAAGCTCTGAATCAGGGCGCGTTGTCGACGGCCGAGTCAGACGTCGTCGGATCCTACTCCGAGAGGGACGAGGATGATCTCGGGCACTCGGAGGATCGAACGAGGACAGACCAGACGGTTCACTCGGTCAGAGGCAGAGACAGGGCGCGTCACGGCAGTCACGCGGCGTCCAGAGAGGCGAGACAGGGTCTGCAGCTGTCAGAAGAACGGTATTCCGACAGAGATGCGGATAAGGAGGAGAGCAGTTTCGGAGGAAGAGCGACTGCTTCAGGTGGTGGAAAGCGCAGAGAATACATTTCTAGCAACGATGACGAAAAACCGTTGGATGACGCACGTCCTGTTTCGCATCTCAATCCGCGCTCTCTGCCCGAAAAAGCGGAACAGCGAAACCGGAAGGCGCACGATGACGTCACCGATTACGAAAGCAGAGCCGGAAGAAGAAGATCGGAATCTACTGGAAGTCCTCGTCGTTTGGCGCATACGGAAGAAGCGCAGGAGTTCGACGGAGGTTCGGACGATCGGCCGGACAGACTCGGCGGACACGATCGCCGCAAGGTCAGCTGGTTCGACGGACGCGCAAGGTCGAGTCTCCGACAGAGGTCAAGGTCGTCGCACGACTTCGAACCGAGAGAAGCGACTAAAGAGGGCGCACCGGCGCCGACCGCCGACGACGGATCGTCGATCGAGACCGAGACCTGTAGCAGGTCCGGAGTATTTCCGGACCCGGAGTCCTGCCGTTCCTATTTCATTTGCGTTCCGCACGAGACGAGGTGGTACAAGGTCAGACTCAACTGTCCTGCTGGTCAGGGGTTCAAATCGGACGTGTCGTTCTGCGAGAGAGTTCCCGGATGTGAATGAAGGCCATCTCCGGAAATCGGGACCGAACGACGATTCCAGTAAAAGAACAACGCCTTAATCTTTAGAGCTTTCGCTTTTGTTTTTCCCATATTACAGCGACCTGTCGTATTTGCCTTCAAAATTAATTACTTAGATCAGACTTGACATGCGGTAGCGACGTCAAGGTTTCTATCGTAGTATGATTTTGACAAGCCAAAAGGCCCCTCGCCCAAATGCTGAGTGGGGCTCAGGAAGGGGTGTTTCGGGGTTTTAACCCCCCCCCCACTGTCCACGTCTGGCGCCGTAGCCTCTGTCATCCATAAATATGAAGACACCTTTAGTCTAGCAGTATATGCAATGTGCCTTCAAATAAATGCATTATTCACTTAACTGCTTCACATGCGAGTATTAGGTATTTAGGGCGACGCTTATTCGTTGCTAAACGCAGGTATAGAAACGCAAACGCTCAAGATATGGAATACCAGAAGATACAGAAATTCAATGTAAATAATTACATTAAATATAGGCCTACATGTGCGAATGCTATACGAGTTTTTAATTCCATGCAAACAAAGTGAACGAAAAGAAAAGATTTATGACGAGACTTAGCTGCAAAAGCAGCGTGGTAGCGGACACCGAAAATTATGGAGCCACTATTGGAGTCGTCCAGTGTGGGCGGGGTGCGGTGGGTGGGACCGTGGGAGTAGAGGATTCATTCCCAGCACATCGAACACTGGTATTAATTCTCAGGTTCTTTCATGAAATGCAAACTAAAAGAAAAATGAACGCATAGGCCTCTCAGGCTTTCGAGAAATGAGAGACCTGAGCCTCACAAGCTAGAGACGAACCAATCTCTCTCTCTCTCTCTCTCTCTCTCTCTCTCTCTCTCTCTCTCTCTCTCTCTCTCTCTCTCTCTCTCCTGTCAAAAGCCACACGCCCAGTTCCCAACTGGCTCCCAATAGCCAGCTGTGGCCAAATTAATTATCAAGTAGGTCTAAATATGCCACCTAACCATGCAGAGCGCGGGATGACTGTTAAGGGCGCCGAATTATCGCGAATGCCAGAGTGTCATTAGCTGTATTCTGTCATTAGTGATATCACAAGCAGTTCTTGCGTAATTTAGGACGTATAGCTTTGTAGGTCATGATAGAAAAATTAGGAGCAGAGGTTATTCTAGCCACCTAGACGTTGAGGGGTTGTTTAAAATGGGGGAGGGGGACATTGGGGAGGTCATACTACTTGCCAAAATGTAAAAATTTTGGGGGCAAATTTCAAACTGCGGGAGGGGGAGTTCCCCCAAAGAAGGTCTAGAATAATAGAATAAACACTGGATCTCAGGAATTGTGATTTCAGAGTACAGTAGATAGGCCTAGCATCTATTAGGCTACACCGTGCGGGGTTGGACTGGCCTGGTAAACCGACCCGGAAAATATTTGGCATTGTCTTACAGAGGTGGGAGGTCCCGGGCAAGTACAATGTGGGAGGCCCAGTTGCCATCCACAGGGCCGTCGTGAGCAATTCCGGCCCCTTGGACAGAGTAGCCACGGGCTCCTAGGAAGTCCGAAAACTGGAGATGACATTTTTTGCTTACTACAGACTACTCGAGACTGCTTCTTCGAATAACTCCTAAAACGCACTTATTTAGCAGATCTTATAAGTGACTCCTATGTAAAGCGCTCTCGACTTTAGCTTCAGTTATGTTACTGGCTATAGAAATTTTCGTAAGCTACGGTAAATAATAATAACTAGGCGTTTACCCGTCAAAAATGACGGAGGAGATTGGCTGTTTTACCACCCGATTTTGCGCAAATGCAATAGCATTTTATGACGGGGGAGATTGGCTGTTCTACCAACCGATTTTGCGCAAATGCAATAGCATTTTATGACGGGGAGATTGGCTGTTTTACCACCCGATTTTGCGCAAATGCAATAGCATTTTGCGCAATTGATTGTCCTTAACTCGCCGCCTTTTCCTTCAACCAAGTTAACGCCCATTCGCGTGAATTTTCCGAAACTTGATAGTCAACGTTAGTGTAATGATTTGGCAGTGTCGAACGACATGCAGTGCTTGATTCTCTTGTTTGCTGTGCTGATTTTTCACGCCGAGCAACAGCCTGCTACTCATTCTCACTTGATTGTCGGAAAGCTCGTGAACGCTGGACTTTTTTTGTTTTGCACAGAGGGTTAGAAAGAGGGATAAAATAGCTAAACAACGGTGCAAACCTCATCTTCTTAGCTCTTATATAGCCCGAGATGTAGCAAATTCAAAAAAAATTGGAAACTTTCTCAGAATTCAAAACTTTCGCGAAATTCGCCGATAATACTTATGTTCAAACATTGGGGTCATCGGGTTAGAATTGATAGATCTTTACCAAATGTCAACCGATTTTCAAACTTTTTGGTTTATTTTGTTCCTCTGACATCCCTTAAGAACTTTGCCGCTGACCAAAGTGGGGTTACCGCTTAAAATATTTTGCTAGGGGGCTTTAAACATTTTCGGGGGAGAGGGTGATATTTTAGGCCGTAAAGTGGACTCTACCACCAAATTTTTTGTTTTGCACGGACGGTTAGAAAGAGGAATAAACAATCTAAACAATGGTGCAAACCTCATCTTTTTAGCTCCTATATAGCCTGAGATATAGCAAATTTAAAACGTTATATCAATCATTTCTGAAGAACGCTTTTCCAAAAATTAAATCCCCAGTACGGTGACGACGTCTGAAAATTTAATCCCCACTTGAGGGGTTAAATATAAAAAATAGGTATTGAGGCTAGGAATGAATATATATATATATATATATATATATATATATATATATATATATATATAATGGGGGCAAGGCATTGGGAGAGGGAAGGGAGGTTTGGGAGGAGGAAGGTGGGTTGTACGGGTTTTCGGAGCAGCGTTGTGTAGGTTTGGAAACGGGGTTTGGGGCCGGTGGGGTAGGGCGGAGCGCTGATGGGTTGGGGCCTGGGCGATTGAAAGAGGGATGGGTAGTTGGAAGGGGATAGGGAGAGGGAAGGGAACGGGGATTTAGGGCCGGGGCGGGAATGGGTTGGGGCTGGAATGGGTTGGGCCGGGGCGATTGGGGGAGAGATGGGGGGAGAGGAAAAGGGATGGGGGGAGGGAAGGGTAACAGGGGTTTGGGGCCGGGGCCGGAATTTGTTGGGGCAGGGGGTGATTGGGAGAGGGATGAGGAGAGGGAAAAGAGATGGGGAGAGGGAAGGGAACAGGGATTTGGGGCCTGGGTCGGAATGGGTTGGGGCCGGGGGCGATTGGGAGAGGGATGGGGAGAGAGGGAAAAGGGTTGTGGAGACAGAAGGGGAACTTGGGTTTGGGGGCGATTGGGGAGAAGGATGGGGAGAGGGAAAAGGGTTGGGGAGACGGAAGGGGAACGGGGGTTTGGGGGCGATTGGGGGATGGGGAGAGGGAAGGCGATGGGGATGGGAAAAGAGGGTTTGGGGCCGGGGCGGGAATGGGTTGGGCCTGGGCGATTGGGAGAGGGATGGGGTGAGGGAAGGGGGGACGGGAGTTTAAGCTGCAATTAAGACGCTTCGTTAAACGCTCCGGTTTGATTAAACAATATTTGGTTGTCAATGACAACAGCGTCTTGCAATACCCGCCGTGTTGCGGACGCGACAGACGGACGGACATCGAGAATTATATAATAAGATAATAGCCTAATACTCGACCGAACAGGCGTTCATTGCTGCGCCACCTAGCGAATGCCGAGCAAACCTTGTGACGCCAATGTAAAGCATATTAATATAAATTTTCTGAGAAATCAGTGAACACTAAATTGAATCACTGGAATCTAAATAGGATTCAATTACTACCGTTCTTGTTAGAGGAATTTAACTTTAAAATGTTATTGATCTAGAAGCCTTCAAATCATTGATTTGCAATGTAGTTAATTTCACACCTTTTTTAGAATGCAGAATTAGAACATACATACGAGAAATTCGCTTAATCGCAAGGTTGTCGGAAACCAAAAAAGGCAATAGCAAAGCGCAAAATGCTATGGCAGATATAGGCCTATGTACATTTCTGCAATAAAGTAACCAAATGAAAATATGAACGTGTAATGATAACCACGCGAATTTGCATTGCATGCATTCTTGTACACATGCATGCATGAATATTTGTAATTTGTGTATGCATGCAATTCGTGCATACATACAGGTGAAATAGCTGCACAAAGAGCACGAGGAAGACAGCAAACAAAATGCACATATAGCCTGTGAAAACTGGAGATGACCTTTTTTGCTTGTGTCAAACTACTTTTCATGACGTTGGAAGAGTAAATCAAGTGTAAAAAAGCGGCGTTGAATAAGGAGCTACTTCGGTGCTTCTTTTGAAAGCGCTATAGAAGTTAACGAGATTTTACTTACTTATTTATTTACTTTTTGTTTGTCAGCCTTTTACGACGTTCACCAGGTCGCTAACCCGCAGCTGATTCAAAGTATTTCTAATATTCTAAAAACTAGAAAATATTTTAACTTTTCTTAAGTATCTTGGCGTTTGGCGGCCCACCGGGAATCTCCCGGTACCCAACCGGCCGCCCAGTCAAAGCCCGGCTACTCGTTTGAAGATTTGTTAAAAGCTAGATTTCAGTGGAGAGACTCCGTTTGGTGCAGTGGCGTCGAAGATCTAGCATCTCCGTGTGCTCAATCTAAGCCGACCTGAAACTCGATCCGCGAGTTCCCGCACATTAGGCCTACTACTGTAATCTACGAGTTGGCCTATACACTGGTCAACAGTGAAAATGTTACCGACTTTAAAAGGCCATAATAATCTGCAGTATTCTGAACGGGAATAGGACCATGACAATTTTTAATTGGCTCTCGTTTTGCAAATATTTCATATGGCTCATTTTCGGGGTTGTACATAAATGACGTCATGCGATTTTGGTAGTTTTTGACCCCTCCCCTTCGTCACACGTCGTCACAAAAAGTCAGACCCCTCAAATATGGCGTCACAACGCGTTAACCTCACCATCATCTTGTCGTCTTTCCAATGTCAAAATTAAAGTTTCGTTTGAAAATATTATTATAGTTATCAGTGGCTGTTCCACCATGCTGATGACTGGGGATGAACCCCCACCGAGGTTCCGGATGACTTTTTTAACCTGTCAACCTATTTCCCGGTGAGTTTAAAAAAATTTAGTGAAAAATACTGTAAATGACCTGTTTTCTTGCTTGTCGGCCTTTTTTTGGCAAGGTTTCTTAACATTTAGTGAACAAAACACTACTAACAATTACCTAAATTTCTTCTCTTTTTTCTTCTTCACTTTGCATCCCCCCGCCAACTTCCAATAATTTTGTTCATCCCCACACCAAGAATTCCTGGAACCGCCACTGATAATTATTATAGTTGAAACAATATTCAGAAACTTTTTCAAATTCTTGTTTTAAAATGAAGTATAATTATAAGCGTAAAATACGCTCAGTTTTGCGGCAACATAGCATTGCGGTATTAGTAAAAATATTTAGTATTACATGATGATTGAACCAGCTCTTCCCCTTAAGTGTGTGACGTCATTTATGGATGGTCCTTTCTATGTTCCATCATACACACATCATCAAGAATTTATTGCATCATTTTTTGATGCAATGCAGTATACACTACTGCCAGGAAGATGTTGAAGTAAGTTTAGTTTACGTCAGTAGCGTACTACAGTGTACGGTACTATACACTGAATAAAGGCGTTAAAAGGCCAGCCAGAAAGATTGAGCATCTAAAATATTTCAGACATTGTGGAATAGGTCTATCCAAAGCGCACCAGCAGCCTCTTCGGAAACGAAGGTAATCTGGTATTCTGTCCCGATATTGAGGGCCGTCATGAATGTCTTATAAATTACTTTTTAAGTTGGAATTATTATGACCCACAAGTATGGCGACTATTTGTACATGTAGACTCTTCGAAACTGACTCTTACACTAATGGAAACCGTCTTCCATTTGCTCTCGTAGCGCATGCTATCCACATGAAAGAGACGTACAACTTGAACCAGCTACTGAATTCCATGGAATGCTTTTCACGTTGTGTCCATAAACTTTCTCGGTAGGCCCTAATGTTAGGACAGAAAACTACAAGGAACGTGTACAGTAGAAGACCTTCTGATGTAGCGGAAACTATGCTGCAATATGCAGTGTTTAACCTAGACTCTGGACTCCGGGGTGGGTGAGGGGGAAACTGACAAAGCCGGGGGTGGGGAAAGTCAGCTAGGGGGCAGTAAGTTGATGTAGTGTGCCAAATTTCCGGGAAAATTTGAAATTTCCGGGGGAAGGTCAATTTTCCCCCGGAAACGACCTAGATTAAACCCTGGCAATATGTCTTTAAAGATCCACTTTCTTCATTCCCATCTAGATTTCTCTCCTGACATCTTTGGTATGATTAGTGATGAACATGGCGAACGTATTCATCAAGAAATCGCAATAATGGAACAAAGATACTGGGGAAAATGGTCCACTACCATTCTGGTTGAATGCTGCTAAACACTCCCTCGAGATGCTCCTGAACAGTTGTATAAGGGGCAGGCAAAGAAATTTAAGACACAGTCTATGACTTGATTTTTACCTTAGGCCTATTATTACTACTGTCATGCATCAGTGTAATAAACAATAATAGCAGATTACAAAAAGCAAGAGCCAATCTTGCACTTTGATTGTCATATTCGTGATCAGCACATAAAATTTAATAAGAAATGACTAATTTAATTTTAGTAACATGTCTTTTGTAAATATTTGTTGTCCAGTGTTACATTAGGCCTATAGACGAATTAGCTTACATTACATTGCAAAAGAAACACTTATACAACCGTTTAGACCTACATTAAATTTTTAAACCTATATTACACTTCTTAGTCAGAGTGACGTTCTATTCTAACTCTTGAGTTTTGAGCTGGGTCTTTGTTAATGTTTTAAATGTAGTAGCAGTATTTTACGTAGAAAGTCTGCAATAGGTTCCTAAGTAATATACTGTATTTAGCATCAGTCGACGCTGGGCCGTAAGCCCATAACGTGGGAGTCGAGACGTTGTATACCCTAGACTTTACTAGAGAAAACCATTTGCATACAGTTGAAACAGTAAACGGATTCAAAAGCTATCTCGATAAACTAGGTTATTGAATGCAGATGGTTACATCAGTGGTTTTCACACAGGCTTACTTAGCCTCCTAAACCACTTACAATCACATTATTATTATTAGGGCCTATTATACTGCAGTTTGCACCTTTGCACAACACAACATTACCATGTTACATCATACATACAGTATAAGTTAATATTATAGCGCCATATTGGCGCTAGTTTTAATACTGTTTTATAGAAATCTTTATTCGCAAACGCAGATAATGTGGCGAACCGGGCCTATCGAGGTTCCTACGCCTCCTAAACTCAAGATGGCTCCGCCCGGTTCGGCGCACACGGGGTTATGACTCACTCTAAGGCACGTGGTCGTCCGTCTTAGCTTTTTGGCTAAGATCTCAGGCTCTCTTACTACCACCTGTCACTCTGCGCACTACTCTGTACTTTCTTCCGACGTTCCACGCTTAATCCCTTCCTTAAAGCGTCCTTTCACCACTATCTATCTGGCTCCGTGCGCCTCACCTCTCTACCTGCGCACCTTACCTCACTCCGTGCACTTTACCTCTCTCACCGCCCTACGGCTCAATGCCTTGCTCCGCACTTATCGTACCGCCCTATAGCTCAGTGCCTCCGCACCTCAGCTGCCGCACCGCCCTACGCTCAGTGCTTCTCACCGCACCTGTCGCACCGCCCTACGCTCAGTGCCTCTCACCGCACCGCCTTACGCTCAGTGCCTCTACCGCACCAACGCACCGCCTTACGCTCAGTGCCTCTACCGCACCAACGCACCGCCCTACGCTCAGTGCCTCTCACCGCACCGCCTTACGCTCAGTGTCTCTCACCGCGCCTATCGCGCCGCACCTACATCTAGGTGCCTCGGACCGTGCCTATCGCGTCGCTCCTATAGCCCAATGTTTCGCACCGCACCAGTCGCACCGCCCTACGGCTCAGTACCTCCGCACCCTATCTATCTCACCGCCCTACGGCTCAGTGCCTCTCACGCACCAATCGCGCCGCCCTATGGCTCAGTGTCTCCGCCGCCCTACGGCTCAGTGCCTCTCACGCACCGATCGCGCCGCCCTACGGCTCAGTGTCTCCGCACCCTATCTATCTCACCGCCCTACGGCTCAGTGCCTCTCACGCACCGATCGAACCGCCCTATTGCTCAGTGTCTCCGCACCCTATCTATCGCGCCGCCCTACGGCTCAGTGCCTCTCACGCACCAATCGCACCTCCCTATTGCTCAGTGTCTCCGCACCCTATCTATCGTGCCGCCCTACGGTTCAGTGCCTCTCACGCACCAATCGCGCCGCCCTACGGCTGTGTCTCCGCACCCTATCTATCTCACCGCCCTACGGCTCAGTGCCTCTCACGCACCAATCGCGCCGCCCTAGGGCTCAGTGCCTCTCACGCACCGATCGCGCCGCCCTACGGCTCAGTGCCTCTCACGCACCGATCGCACCGCCCTATGGCTCAGTGTCTCTGCACCCTATCTATCTCACCGCCCGCCGCCCTCGGCAATCGGTCGCTCGGGTGCGACCTCTCCTCGGGTGCTCACCAGCACTCTATCCCTTCTGGGAACACACGCCGCCTCGGCAATCGGTCGCTCGGGTGCGACCTCTCCTCGGGTGCTCACCAGCACTCTATCCCTTCTGGGAACACACGCCGCCTCGGCAATCGGTCGCTCGGGTGCGACCTCTCATCGGGTGCTCACCAGCACTCTATCCCTTCCGGGAACACACGCCGCCTCGGCAATCGGTCCTGATCTGGCGTGAGATCGGCTATTTATACGATTTCTGCCGGTCAAGGGGAAGGGGTTACTACTCAATGACTTGCATGCGCTTCGCATTCCTTAATGGCTCGCCGCATGCATCTAATGCTCTCTCTCTCACTACATATGGTCATTCTATTATTATATCGGGCCTATCGGGCCTCAGCTATTTATAAATTCACTACAATAACATAAGATAAATATCATTCTTAACCAGTGGCGGCTCCACCGGGGGGGCCAGGGGGCCCGTGCCCCCCTATTGAGAGCCTGGCCCCCCAGTGGCCCCCCCAGTTGGGACCCTATACTTAATGCTACATACATTAAACAACAAATGG
The DNA here is from genome assembly GCA_018105865.1 of Metaphire vulgaris. NCBI lineage: Eukaryota > Metazoa > Annelida > Clitellata > Crassiclitellata > Megascolecidae > Metaphire > Metaphire vulgaris. Next base: position 6,894,193 of record CM030837.1, read on the forward strand.
TTGGCCCCCCATGATTAGAAGTTGCCCCCAACGGCCCCCACTTGCCAAATCCTAGAGCCGCCACTGTTCTTAACTAGCATTAGGATTGATTAAAAATAAGTTACAATAATATTATCTGCGCACTAAGATGGCGGTTTATGTGATGACATCGATTTTCCGCTGTGTAGAATCATCACTAGTATGAGTCTGTGATTTATAAAAGTGAAGCCCAGTTTTCCACCATTTTTTAAAGTGTAATCACATTTCCGTTGAGAATGAGAACTCGTAATGGAAGTCATGCCTCAAACAGCCAAACCATTACGGCATTTGTTTTAATAGAAACTGGATTTGTATCAGAAGTTTTACCGTAATTTATAAGGTAATCATCATGGTAACCATTGTCTAAAACTTAGTAAAGATGGTGGCAAATTAGCCACTCCTCGCCATTGATAGACTACTTCCAGTGCGTATTGATCTCTATGGCGTAGTCGAGGGAATGAGGGTAGGGCTGTGCCGAGTAACTCGAGTAACGCGAGTACTCGACTCCAACTTGGAGTCGAGTCATTTTTTGGGGAGCCGAGTACTCGCGTAGAATAACTAAATAAAGAATAGAATAGATAAATAAAGAATAACCAAAGAATTTCGTTAAAATTTGGCCTACCGTTCTTTTTTACAAATTATTAATCAGTCTTATTTACCGGTAGGTTATTCTTAATCGTTATGCCCCAGTTAGTTAAGACGTTGCCCACAGTGGATCAAGTCTAGTGTGGACCTCACATTTTTTGCCAGTACCGGTAAATAGTTTCTGTTCTGTAACTTCTGTTATACTACACGTGAATACACTTGAATATCTGAAAAAATGATATGTAACTGTATCTAGTGTTCTGCTTTGCCAGCTTTGGTTAAATTAGGACCAAGAGGCAAATAATACGCGTTATGTGACGGTGACGTGCGACGTTTACAAATCATGTATTTCCGGTTTGACGCGAGTACTCGAGTACTCGTTAAGCTACTCGCCAACTACTCGAGTAATAAACTACTCGGTTAGCGCAGCCCTAAATGAGGGCCTTTCGAAGGTCACGTGTCTTTGTTGACGTCCGGCTTTTAATTGGAAACGGATTTGAGTCTCTGCGTTTAAACGAGCGAACAACAGATGGACGGCAAAGAATAGAGACGCCGCGTTAGACGACAAAGCAGTCGGTCGGTTGCTAACTTGCTACTACTTGCTTTCGTCAGTCTCGCTGTCATCGATAGGATTTCATCTATTGTGCCGATTATTTGGCTTGCCCTGCTGTAGCTGATACATCGTATCCAATCATAAACTTCTGTAGCGCCACATAGTTAAGGTTGCAGAAGCATAAGCCGATGGCGAACTAAAACCTAATCGCCTAAGCACCAAATACATAGCCGGTGGTACTGGGACCTCTCATGTTAACTCTATACACCATCCCTCGTGGTTGTTTGCTATCAGATCGTCGCATTGATCCATAAATGACGTAACGCGATTTTGGCACTTTTTTGACCCTCTCCTCCCTACGTAACGCGACGTAAAATAAAGACCCCCTAAAATATGATGTAACAACGAGCCGATCCCCGTTTCGTCTTCCGAAAAGTCTTGACAAGCAAAAAGGTCATTCATCCTTCTATTTTTTCCTCTCCAACATACTGACAAGCAAAAAAGGCCATCCTTGCAACCTTGTATTTTGCCATCTCCAAATACCCTGACAAGCAAAAAGGGTCGTCACTTAAAAACTTTGTGTCGCGTTACTTCACATTTACGGAACCTCCCCTCGTCATACTTCGTAACAAATGTCCGGACCCCATCCCCCTTGGCGCATTACGTCATTTGTGAACCAGCCCCATAATGCAGTTGACACTCGATAGAAGTGCTTGCCATGTCTGAAGTGCTACTGGTCACCATTTACGTTTTACACAGGCTACTAAGTTCAATGTTAGGACATGCATCTATATGGGCCAGATAGAGGCTGCAGCAGTGACTATAAGATAACCAATTGACTGTTAGTGACATTATTTACATAGTTTTATTAATAACTCCAGTTGTATTACTGGAAGAGGCAGTCACAGGGGAACAGGTGAGCAGCAAAATGGAGAGAACTGGCTTTGGTTTCTTTTTGTGATGTTGCTAATTCATATTAGTGTTTAAATAGCAGTTTATTTCTGCAGTTTAATTTACAAAACTGCTAACTTGTGTTTTGAATAATTATTGCAGATTTGCATGTTGCTTTGATGGGTTTGATTAATAGTTAAATGAGAATATTGTGATGGCATTTTGAGTAGATTGTTAATGCTCTGTAATTTTGCTGCAAGCTGAGCTATGGATGATTTGGCTCATGTATACTATATATAATTCTTGTCATTCTGAGGGATTGTTTAGACAAAATAGATTTTCTATAAGAAATCTGGTAAGTTTATTCCGTTGGCACACAGGCATCCTAAACCACGTGAAAGTGTATTATAATTCATAGATGTGAGAATTTTCATCATGTCATCTTGTCACAGAACTTTTTCTGTGCTTTCAATCTGCACTGCTTACTACAATGCAAGTGCTCTGCGTGCCTTCTTCTCTGGCTTGGATGTTCTATCTTTGTCTGTTTGATTGCCTGTCACTATCTGTCTGTGTGCCAAATGCTGCATATGATTTCTCTCACTCTTATATCAATGCTTTTTTATCTGTTGTTTCAAGTGAATTGTGAATTGTGTATTCAAGATCTGCATCTTTAAGTATTTGTGCCATTGTCAGAAGTAAACTCATTAATCTTACAAAGACAATGCAGTTTAAATCATGATGTAATGTTATTATGGCCGGATTCTTCAGCTAGTTTATCAGCAGCTTTGCATTCTCCTTCCCATATTTGTTCACTGCATACCATTGCTAAGAAAACTGATTTCTACAAACAGGGCTGCCGAAAGGGGGGGCGCAAGGGGGCACATGCACAGGGGCCCGGCAATATGGAGGGGGCCCGGGTCCACGATGAAAATGTATCACCAGTAATAACAACACAGAAAACTGGTAACCAGGTCATGTGCACAGGGGCCTGGGAATTACAAGGGGGGGCAGGTGTTGAGGATATCGTAAACATCGTGAAAAACAGCGACAAGCAAAAAAAGTCATCACCTGTTTTAGAGACTTGTAGCAGGCATCGTGGAAAAACGGCTACAAGCAAAAAAAGGCCATCATCAATTTTTAAGACTTGTAAGGGGCCCGTTGGTCCTCCTGCACAGGGGCCCGGAATTTCTCTCGGTGGGCCTGTCTACAAATAGTCCTTTTTGTCTGTTATCCATTATCCACCATTCATTTGCTCCAGTCATTATGCTTTGTCCTGTTGGTACTCACGTTTACCACTAAAATTTTCAAACTAAGACTCAGATGTTCCAAACTTGCTTATCTGCATAACATGTCTATGCACAATTCAACCTCATTGGTGTCTTCCTATTCTCTTGACTCATTCTCGCTTGGTAATGGTCTCTTGACTCAAACTGCAGATCAGTCACATATGTCTTCCATTCTCTGCTGTGGGAATTCGTTTTCAAATATGGAATTTTCATGTTTAAACTCACTCAATGTTCCAAGATGTAGGTTTAAATTGATGATTGCCCATCAGTCATAGAACACAGTGTACTCTTGCTTTGTTTCGGTTGTATTGTTTTTGTCTGGCTTGTTTTACATTGGTGGGTTGCGAAGCTGGTGGGGAAGCCCTCTCCTCTTTATCTGGACTTGAGATAAAAACAGACTGTTTTGGCTGAGACAGAGATGAATAGCCTTTGCAGAATATATTGTCATTGTCGTATGTCAAACATAGAAGAACGGGTAAAAACCATATTATTATTATTATTTTATTCTCTATGGTGTTACTGGAGTGCATATTATGGAGTGCATATTATTGTTTTATAGAAGCAATGTAGAGGAGGAATCAGTGATTGCAATAATTTAATTGCATTAAATTGAAGATGATGTGTAATAATTATGCTGATAAATAAGTAATTTTACTGGATGACCTTTGTTTTTTTTACCTCTTCTTTACTCTTTGTCAGAAAGTATCAGTTATTGGAAGCCTGAAGCTTGCTGTGTTCAAACATTGATTGGTGGCATATAGCAGTAACTGATATGTAGTGGATGAAAACCGGTAGTTCATTGAGAACATACTTCAGTTTTCTGTATGCATAATTATTTCATGTGTTATTTTTGGATTAAATTTCTTTAATTGTTATTTAGGGTTCTTTATTTCTTCGTTATTTGCCATTTGAATGTTTATTTCTTTTCTGCTGAATCGATCTCTTTGGCATATAACATCTGGAATTAAATAATTTTCTCTGAGATATCTGCATATATGCTCTTACTGTCAGATTTATTTATTCGAAAATTCATTGATTTTCATTCACAGTGGATTTAACAGATTATTTATTGTGCTGTTTTTCTATGCCAGGCATAATTTTTCCTTTCACACAGCCGACACATATGCACACACACACACACACACACACACACACACACACACACACGCACACATACACACACTCACGCACACTCACTCCCACATGCACACACATGCACACACACACACACATCACAGTAATTTGCAGGTATTATTTATATCTGTAATCTGTATGTGTTTCTTCACTGTGACAAGTGAAGCAAAAAGAACCAGACTTAGCGATTCTTGCTGAGCATCATGAATTTAATTTAATATATCTCTTACTCCTATTTTGGGAAAAATTTTGTGTTCGTATAGTGATTATCACACATGATACGACAAGGGGTTGTGGCAGCTGGCTGGAACTGTAAGCAGCTTTCTATGATGCCATTAATGCCTATGCTTGCTGGAGCTATATCCAATTATCTGGGGCTGTATACATTTGCATTCTATTGCCTCTGTGCAGAAGTGTGTTTAGTCCTGTTCTAAGCAGTCTGGCCCAGAGAAGAACGATTTCATTTTCAATATACTGAAAAGTGAGTAAATTTGCTGGCATTGCTATGTGATTGTTGTTCTCTCTGGGATTTTGTGGCTGCTCGAGACAGTGGATTGTAATGCTGTTTTCTGCAAATGCAGTTGATACCACGAGAATTTGTATACATGTGTCTTCTCTCTTCCAGGTTGTCTGGACAGTTATTTTGTCTGCTTCGACCAGTTTGAAACAATTCTGTATGTACAGAGTTGAGCAGTATTTAGGCATCAGTTTTGATCTCAGTTATTAGGACTATGGTTACAAGATCTGCTTATATAAACACAATTCACGATGTGCCTTGCGTAGCAAGCTATGCTCGGCGTTTTTTTAGCTCACCCTGCCTTGTGCAATCTGTATTGTTTGCTTATGCTTAGAAATATTATCGCCAGCGTTGGCCAGAATTTCTCCTCGGCTAGGATGAAAGCGTTGATAAAGAGAAGCTTTCTTTGGGGTCAAACATTGATGCAGTTGTTATCTGTACAATTTTTGTGCCTCCATTAATGTTGAACCAAGTGAGCTGATTCACGAGTGTCAGATGAGGAATCAAGTGCTCTCGGGATGTGCTCAAATTATTAATCAGTGATGTTATCGTCGTGAGACGTGTGTGGATAACACGTAATGTCTTAGTGAAGGTTACAAGTTTTACGAGGGAACAGATTGAGATCGGATGGAGCGCGTGGAACAGATTGAGATCGGATGGAGTGGCTTGTGCTGTGATGTTCAGCGCTGTTGCATGTTGATGTCCAGCAAATGTGACAAGGCACTTTACCGCAGTTTTGTTATCAATTTTTGGTGGTCTCTTGACTGAATAAATGGAACATGCTCTGGTTCTTGAATAAAGGTTGAACGTACGTGGTTATGAGCAGTTTGGTTCGGATTATTTCGTCTGAAGTTATCAATTATAGTTAAAATACTTTCTGAAAAGGAAGTAATTGATTATTATTATTATTATTATTATTATTATTATTATTATTATTATTGCTGCAAACTGAAAGCATTGAATTACAGTTAAATTACTCTTTCACCATAAAGCAAAGCGGATGTTAGGCACTGTGGGCTGTGCATTGTACATTGCAATAACGAAAACTTCCAAAATTTATATGTAAAAACTCGCTCAGTTTGGTTGAGGTAATGTGTATGAAGCTGCTACTTAATAATCAAATGTCTGTTTTGGAGAAGTGTGTACTGCAATAATTGCATTAGCAATCAAATATTGAAAATCTAATTCTGGCATGGAAGTAACTAAGAAAGTAATTTTAAAATGGGGATTAGATTACCTATTACTGTACCGGTATATATTACCTAATCAATTACAATAGCAAATTGATTACTCTGTTACATTACACTATGCATTGCAGTTACTGGTTTGCATCTAAGTAATTTTACAATTGCAATTACTTGGTTTCGGTAATTGATTACATAATTATCAGTATTGAAATATATGATGGCCTGTAGCCTTGGAAATCATTAAATGGTAAATTCTATTAATTGGCTTTAATTTGATTGTGTATTGATTATTATTGATGAAAACCTGAATTAATGCACATTTTTATTTTACTTTTAATTTTCATGCTGGTATCTTTGGGTGCCTTTTCTCTGAATTTATTTATTTCAGGTAATTTTAATTTTTACAAGCCAATGATGCATATGTCTGCATGGTGTTCCTTGTGGGTCTTCAAGGTAGCAATAGCTTTGCATTTTTCCAATGTTACTATCTCTAGGTATTGTTCCTGCATATCATCCATATTCATTTTCATTGTTTGGAGCATAGGTAGTCTGAGCAGACAAATTAACACATCTTTGGAAGACTTCGATTATTTTTGTTGCAGGTCTGTGTGTGTGTGTCTAAAAGTTACAGCAAGGATGTTGTTTGTACTGTAGCTGCTGTATTTGAATCTCTTTGAGTTTTCACTGAATTTTTTGTAGCAGTTATTAGTGTGATTGAAATCTAGAACACAGTACATCTTGTTCCATTCACACTTGTCTTACATTTTGCATAGGTTCATCGTATTTTGCAAATAGGCAGAACGCTAAAAATCCTAATTACTTTCAGCTTACTGGGTATATTCAGATGCTTCCATACATAATATGACTGCAGCCGAGTGCTTTATTGGCTCATTCAGAAAGTCACCTACTCTGCCTTAGATGAGTCCTCAGAATAGGTCAATACCATAGCTCCCACTTGTCCACCACCATCATTAGGATGACTGGTGCACTGATATCAAAGTGCTATATAAATTGAATGTTTGAATTTACGCGTAGTTGATAGAATTGCTGTGCAGCAGATGTATGCAAAGAGTCTCGAAAAGTCTGCGCTATTCTCTTGTATAATCACTAGTGTTATTGTCTCTGTCTATGTATTATTGTCTCTGTCTTTTTCACTTACATGAATAAGCGGGTGCATTGTGACAGGCTTTTAGGCAGTGCTATGGACATTTCATTTTTTACTTATTTACCCGACTTACTTACCTTACCTTAGTATTGTCGTCGTCTCGTGGGTGGTCATTGATGTTATCTTAGCACCTTCCTGACATTTAGCTGCTCTTAGGGCTTACACCTGAGAAGCTTAAAGTAAGTGACAGCTTACTGCTTTGTGCGATGTCCCATATTGGAACAGATGTTGTTTGTCTGAAGGTGATAGCAGACCAGTGATAAAAATTACCCTATACAACAGAATCGGCTGAAACAACTCTGTTTTGCCTGAAAATGCTGTTGTTTTGGGTGATGCAGTCGAATTAGTTGATGTTTTATTAGGAAAATTTTCATTTTCATTTTCTCTCTGCTCTGTCATTGATCTGTTTGTCAAACAGAGAGTGAATAGGCCTATACGCAGGCCTATCGGCCACTTTTTCATACAGTGCGTGTACATCTGTGGGATGTTATCACACTATGTTGATCATGCAAGTTATCTTGTTATCTTGTATAATATAATAATGATGTGATTTAAAGTGGTTTAGGAGCCTAAGTAAGCCTGTGTGTAAACCACTGTTAACAATCGTATGATTTTTTTGTCTTTCTTCTGTTTTTGGCTTTGTGATTTCCTGCCGCAGTGCCAGGATTTGAAAAAAAACTTGCCTTTATTTTCATAGAGACACTGATGTTCTTCTGCTTGTGTGTCTGTGGTTGGGTGGTTGGCAAGCTAGCCTGAAACTGTCTTGAGCTTCCATTAATTAACCAAATTAGAAATATGAGCCACGAATAAGTTGCATCAGGTGCTTACAAAACATTGGAAGTAAAAGGTGTGAGTGAAAAAAATGACAGCTGAAACCACGAAAAACTGAAGATGCTAACTTCACAGTTCTCTTTTTACCTAGCAGCCTATGGACCGAATGTTGCCCTTTGGCTTTTATGACCTGCGTATGAATAACCACAATAGTCCATATTACAATTAATTAATATGGTTTCCAATACTGGCATTTCATTTATCTCATTGTTTAGAATTAGAAGAATGTGAATCACCAGAAACTGATTTTAAGATAATATATAGAGGATTTTAACTACAGTGTATTTCATTGAAGAAATGCATCATATTAAGTGTGCCACAGGTCTTGCATCAATTTGTGAAGGTTAATTGGCATTTGGTAACTATATATTAACCCCTTCGCCCCTATGGCTCCTGTGCGTCTGTTCTCTCTCCCCTCGGCTCCTGGGGAAAATTATATGGGGTTGTTTAGGGCTCCCATGTAAACTCAAATATCTTGAGTAAATGTTAACATAGAACAAAAATGTTTTCGCCAGTTTCCTCAGAATTGAACTGCCAATGACAGCAGGCACTGTGAATACATTAAAAAACCGTTTCCAGATGACAACATAAACATTTAATGATAAAATATGTCACAGTTCACCATAATGCAAAAGTAAAGTACTGTTTTCATGCATTTTTTTGTCAAAATAGAAAGTATGATGTGGTCTATATTCAAAAAGGGTAACCGTGGGAAGCCAGGAAATTATAGGCCTATGTTCTATGTAAAGTTCTGGAAAAATAGTAAAAGCAAAGTTATTGGATCATCTTATGAGACACAAGATTTTAAAGGATAGCCAGCATGGTTTTCTTAAAGGAAGATCTTGCTTAACAAACATGCTAGACTTTTTAGTGGAGATTTATAACAAGCTAGATGAAGGAAAAGCAGTTGATGTAATAGTGGTAGTGAAGTGAAGGCAACAATAATTTTGCAAGAAGACCTAAATAGACTATCTCAGTGGTCAGCGAATTGGCAAATGCTTTTTAATACAGATAAATGCTCTGTGATACACATTGGGAAGAAGGGAGCAGATCATGAGTTTAACTCTCTCACCCCTATTGGCCTTGGGCGTCCGTTCCATAAACCCTGGCCTCCTGGGGGAAATTATGGGGATGCTTGGCGCATTTCTTACATTGTTCTGAAGCACCTGCCCATATGTCACAACATTCAGCAACGAACAATGGTTCGCTGCTTTAGCAGAAGAGCATTGGACAACTCTGGAATTTTAGAGTGTCCAATAGCATCGCCCGATCGCCGCCTCCCCGGCGTTACATTCTTTCTGAAGGAACATACCAACGCCCCTATTCAGGCGCGCCCGTCTCCCGATTTCCCGCTAGTCATTCTTTCCCGGGGTATGCCCTCAGGGCAAGATGTGTTTATAGGTAATTATTCGACATTTAGTATCATGTTTTACTTGTTCGCTGGTATGCCTTCACGACAGTGGCGTAGCCCGAGGAGGAGGCTTGGGAGTAGGACGGTTAGGTTTGGACGGCGCGAAAAAAATGTATTCCCATGCAATTGTTATTTTTGAAATTTTTGAGTGAAAAGGAGGTTTTGAAAAAGGTCTTGATAACCGCCAAGGAGGGCCTTGGCGGTTATCAAGACCTTTTTCAAAACCTCCCTTCCGATATCCTGGCTACGCCACTGCTTCACGACAATTCAATCACTTCAGATGCTGAAAGGGCATTTCAAATATGCATGTATACAATAAGCCACAAGAAATAAGAAATACAAAAAGTTATTTGATCAATTGTAAGTTTAGACACCTGACGAAATCAAATATGCATGTACACATGTATACAATAAGCTAGAAGAAATAAGATTGTTCAAGATCAGAGTTTCCAGCAACTTATTGGTCGACCAGTAATGGTTTTCCTGGCAATATATATATATATATATATATATATATATATATATATATATATATATATATATATATATATATATATATATATATATATTACTATATTATATTATATTATATTATGTTATGTTATGTTATATTATATTATATTATATTACATTACATTACATTACATTATATTATATTATATTATATTATATTACATTATAGGCACTGTGAATACATTACAAAAGTGTTTCATAATGCAAAAGAGAAGCACTGTTTTAAGCACTGTTTTCATGCAATTTTTGTCAAAATTTAAAATATGTTTTACTCTGTAACCTTATTTCATAGTCGACATAGCATAAAATAAGCAATATAAAAAATAAAACAATCTGAGTCAAGTGCAAAAATCGTATAAGCCTACGTTCGAGATTTATCGCCAGAATTCCTTTTTCATGTGATAATCCTTGAAGCATGTTGAGCTTTCTCGAACACATAAAAACTCTTTGCAATGTGAGCACCACATCCTTGTCTTTGACAATGGGTGGGGATTGTCCTTGTCCAGGACTTCTGGGTGACTTCTCTTGAAGCGCTGAAACTTCTCACGACAAACTCGACATCGGTTGTTGCCAGTTGCGCTCGATTTAACGTTCCGAAAGTGAACACCAACATTCTGTAGACGGGTTTGTTCATCAGCACCACTACGCCGACGGACACTAGATGTTGTCTGGAAGCCAGCTATCAAGCCATCAACACAATCTTCTGTGAATTCAGTAAATGTGTATGGTCGGGAACCAGCCGGTCGATGAGGAATATAATGACCTGCGACAATGTAGGCATTGTAGCATGCCCACATTACACACTTCAGGAACAAACGGCGTGGCCATCTGTAGTGCTTTCTTGGTTTGTACAGTTTAGTCATTTGATCATTGTGGTCTACACCACCCATAAATCTGTTGTAGTCCACAACAAGCTGTGGACATGTCACAGCAACCACTGTGCCATCCTTGTTCTTGCGGTTGATCAGTGTCGTCATCAGATGGATCATGGTAACTAGAGAGAAAATAAATTGGCTGTTTGTCAAACCAAACCACAGCAGTAATCTGCTCACTACATAGAAACTTGTGCTGACCACGTGTCAACGCTCTTCTTGCTAATAATAAGTTCCTTCGGGAAGTGTTTCCGATTTGTCAATGCATGCGGGAAACCTTCACCAATGAAATACTTGAAGAGAGTAGGCGGCGTGTAGAAACGATCTAGGAACACTGTGTGATTCTGATTTTCACGAACAATGTTGCCAGTAGCTCCAAGTTCTGCACGTTCTGAACCGTCAGTGCTTTTTCCAATGTAGACCTCAGCATTGTACAGATAGCCATTCTCACTGTCAGTAAGCAGAAAAGCCTTTATTCCCCATTTAGTAGGTTTGTCTTTGCAGTACTGTTTGAAACTCAAACGGTTTTTAGCCGGGATCATGCCTTCATCAATTGACAGCATCTGACGTGGGTAGTAGTGGTGACGAAATTTTTCATTATATGATCAATAAACGGACGCACTTTGTACAGTTTGTCGGCTTTGTTGAGATTGACATCGTTCTCATCGACTAGGTGCCAGAACTTCCAAATGGACAAAAATCTGTCTCGTGTGAAAACAGATCGGAAACCTGGGGTAGCAGTAAGTCTACTTGAGGTGGCGAAGTAGTCACTGTATCGTGGTTTGATGACCAAATGTTCCATCGACAGACGCACGCCAATGAACGCACGCATCTCTGCAGCCGTCACATCAGACCATAGATTTCATAGTAATCATCTGGTTTACTACTTTTCGTTTGGGATGCTCTCAGATTAGTAGCATCAACCATTTTCTGGATTATTTTCGTTGTCAAGAAACAAATCCATAAAGTCGATAATTTTGCTGTCCCGGCTGAGACTCTCTGGCATATTTCTGAAGCCACTCTGGCGGTGAATGATGTAGTTGGGACGTTCACAACAGTATTCCATTCCCACTTATCTGTTGTGGACTTGTCATCAGTAATTTTGCTGACATGGTTTACTGAAGGACCATCACAGATTCCATTCCTGACAGAATCAACTATATCACTAGCTTCCTCTTCGGTTTCCATAGCAACAGTGTTCTCTTCAGTCTCCATTGCATGATCGTCCTCTTCGGTCTCCATACCATCGCCATTATCACTAAGGCGTCAATGTCGCTGTCGCTGTCCGCTTCCAGCAACAGTTTTGCTGCTTGCGCGCGCATTCAGGCGACGTGTTGTAGCATTCGAAATTCGTGGCCGCTTTGGCGCAGACGGGATGTCACTATTCCGCGAAATTTAGACATATTTATTATTATATACGCTGGATAAAAAACGAACTGAGTTTACTTCCAGCATAGAATATCCTTCGTAGTGGTTTGAGCGCAGAGCGATTTGTAGGGGAAGGGGAATTCCCCACTGCCCAACTGTATCACCCCTACTGCTGCATCTTCCCACAACTACATCCCCTCCAAGCTCGACATATCCCCACTGCTCCAGGTCACAAATTGCCACCTGTTTGAGCGTTACCCGGTCCAAGAAATATGATGCTGAAAGCCTTATCGACGAAAAGGTATGCGACCGCATCTACAGGCATTTGAGTCGGCTGAGACCGTCAATTTAATTGCTTCTGTGACAAGATGTAATTTGCTTCATTGTTCTCAGCGAGTGTGGTATGGTATGCAAGTGGGAGGTCTGTCCCCTATTGGATGGCGTGCCTTCATTATTGACACATCCAATTGTCCAATGATTGCTTGTTGTCCTTCAGCGAACAATGAATGGTCTATGTCCTCCAGAAGCAATGGATAACTCAAAAGGACTTCTCGGGTTTATGGAACACTAAAGCCATGGCTTTTTACGGGTCCACAGGGTTAAGCTATGTGGGAAGGGACTAAAAATTACAAACCAGGAGAAAGATCTAGGAATCATCATGCATGACAGTTTAAAGCCATCTAGACAATGTGCAGAGGCTGCTAAGAAGGCCAATAGAATTCTAGGTGTGATCAAAAGAAGGTTGGTGAGCAGAGAGAAGGATGTAATAATAAGACTTTACAAGACACTGGTACGCCCACATTTAGAGTATTGTGTTCAAGCATGGTGTCCATTCCTGAAGAAAGACAGAGACTTTAGAAAGAGTACAACACAGAGCAACAAAGATGATCAAAAGGTATCAGAGACTAACCTAGGAGGAAAGGCTAACATGCTGTGGATTGACAACTTTGGAAAAAAGGAAAATGAGAGGGGATTTAATTGAGGCATACAAAATACTAACAGACAAAGTGGAAGCATCAAGGGAAAGGTTTTTTTTTACAACAGTACAGTTTGATGAACCCGTGGACACAACATGAAACTGTTTAAGAAATGGTTTGAGAGATACAAACAGCATTTTCTAGTGCAAGGGAAGTGGACAGATGGAAATAATTGGACGAGAATGTAGTTATGGCTTCTAGTGTAAATGATTTCAAAATTAACCTTAGTACTAACAGATACTAGATGGGATGGGCGAAACAGTGGTTCTCACACAGGGCAGACTCTCATGAACCACTTTAGACCTTATTATTATTATTATTATTATTATTATTATTATTATTATTATTATTGACACTACTTTCGTTAGATTCTTCAGAAATACTTAAATTTAAGTGTAAATTGCAGATAATTTATACTAACTTTGTCTAATAATAATAATTGGCCCTGTAAAACGCAAGATATGTAATTAAATAAGAATGTAATTCGGTTAATTTGCAAATTAATTAAAGCAATTCACTAAAATTAGAATGTGTGTAGACTGTTACACTGCCCGGCAGAAATATTGCGTATGCAGTTGAAGATAAAACAGACGTAAAGGGCAACAAAAGCAGCACGCCAATATCAATCGCAAATCATCATTTGACTTTGTAAGTAGACACTGTATTCAGACCAAGCAATTAGCATTTAGAGTCAGACCCACTCTTTTTATCGCAGCAGTTATTGACGCATTTCTTATAATACCACAGATATGTTATAATTCTATTTTATCATTCCCAGTCACTATCCATAATGGTATGGACTAGTGATATTGCAAATACCTACTTGTAATATCACATGTAAATCCTGTTATAATAATTATAATAATGATGATGATGATGATGATGATGATAATGATAATAATAATAATAATAATAATAATAATAATAATAATTGGCTTTTTAGTGGTTTAGTAGGATTTCTTCTTGTTGATGTGACATATTTTGAGTTTCATTATATTATTTTTTTTCTGACAAATGACAAAAAGTAAATATTTGGTATATTTGCTGGCAAAATGATCTGTACCGGTATAGTTTGTGTCAAATTTGCTTTTTATTATTATTATTTATTATTATTATTATTACTATTATTGCTATCATAGATGTTGCAAATGTTTTTTTCATTTTTTTCTCTCTAACAAAAAACGCGCTACGTTTTTTAACGGTTTTTTATTTTATTGCATTTGTCAACGGCTTTTGCTATATGGTATTTCCATTATTTCTAGATCATGGGTCAGAAAAGCGGTGAATCGAAATTTTCAAATATTAATCAAGCCGCTACACAATTTAAATTACGTGAAGTTTAGCGCCAAAACGCGGCAATATTGAAAAGTCGAAATACGAACCACGTTGAGCTGAATTCTGTTGTTTTTGTTGTAAATTGTACGAAATTTACATGAGAAGGTGCGGTATATTTTAAAATATTATCGACAGTTGCTTAGAATTCTTTAGAATATGAGTTTAAGCAAGCTTTGAAGGTGATACGTTTACATTAAACCTAAGATGATCGCTTCGTGTCTTGACTGTCTATGGTTTTTAGAGGAGCTTATTAATTTGGAGCCAGGACAATGTTATTAATATTTATTCAAAAAGCTATTAACAAATTGTCACAATAAATAAATAGGCCTACATTTAGCGTTTTCTACATTACTAATGAGTGTTTCTCGTCGTCTTGCTTTTCTTCGTTTATAAACTAATTACGACACCACAGTAAAAAATTAACATGTTAATTTTGTGTTGGCTAAAGAGTAAATCAACTTTTATTCAACGTTTTTACGTTTTTTATATTTCCAGAAAAAATGCAATTTGTAAGTTTTTTATTTCTTTTAATACGTTTGCAACACGTATGATGATTATTATAATCGTTATTGTTTTTAAAAAAATTATAGCACTGTGGATTGATGATGGCCAATCAAGAGCACTTTAGCAGTCATCACTTGAGTGAAAAGTGAAATAAGTTATGCTAGCATACATAATTTTTATGTCTAGACTTATAAACATTTGGTTAGGCTTGACCAAAATCTGGTCCTTTACTGCGACCAAATCTGGTCCTTTACTGCAGTCTAAAACTGAGATAGAATTTGCAAAACAACTGGCTGGAGCTGAAATAGTGGCTGTCTGTTAATTATCAGCAGTGGCATATTTATGTCAGATATTCGAAGTCAGTTTCATGTTTTAATGTGAGTGTTTATGGCATAGTATATATTCCGCATAAATAATATATGTTCATATTGATTGCTCAGTGAAGTTCTGTCACATAATATGTTGGATTTCAGAGTCAACTGAGGTAATGAACATTGCACGTCATATGGGTTAATTACCAATGGGATGGAGTTAAGCAACTATTAAAAATTATACGTTTATTTAAGAGGTTATAAATAATTAGTAGGTATTTAAATGTGAAAGTTGTCTGGGGTAACACTTCTCCGAGGCAATATATATTTGTAAGTTTAAAAAAAAATATTATTGAATGTTCTCGTAAGCTCTGTAAAGGATGGTATTGACTTTAACAGAGGTAGGATTTATTGCATTAAATGTGCAGGGATTATGCTGTTGTAGGGTTACCAGACATCTTTAAATGATAAGGACAGTCCTTAAATTCCGTGGCCATGTCCATAAGGGCGTTTGTCCTTAATATGGACACAAAATGTCCTTAAATTTCATTTAAAATAGTGAACACCGATTTTAGACATTACGATAGATTAAAAGGACTTTGTAATTGATATTGATTGCTAAAAAGGTCATCACTAGTTCTTTGTGATTTTTTTCTTGCATCTTTAACGTCCTAAAAAGTCTGATAAGCAAAAAGGTCATCGTTATTTTTTCTGCTATTTTGCATCTTTAATGTTTTAAAGTCCGACAACAAGCAAAAGAGGTCAACACTAGTTTTTTGTGCTTTTTTTAATGTCCTGAAAAGTCTGATAAACCAATGTTTTATACATGTCCTTAAATTCTTTCCAACTGATCTGGTATCCCTATGCAGTGGCGTAGCATGCACTCGTGCCACCCATGGCTCCTGGAGAAAATGCCGCCCCAATTTGCTCTTATTATACGTGACAAAACTCCTCGACACAACCCGACAAGCAAAAAAGGCCATTGCCTCTGAATTTGCCGCCCTTGTACATTTTGCCGCCCCCCCTTTGCCTTCGCCAAAACTCCTAAAACTCAACAACCCTACAAACATGCAACAAAAAGGTTGCTTCCAAAATTTGCCACCCCCATCGTGTGTGCCGCCCATGGCTAGAGCCATAGTAGCCATTGGGACGCTACGCCTCTGTCCCTATGCTGTTGTGAAGACTGTCATTAACCTGGTTTCACTGTACATACTCTCCATCATTGTAGTGATTTGCATTTGGTTTTATTCTGCACTCACAGATTGGCTGTTAAATTCTCTCGGTGGAGGCAAATGTGAGAATTTATTGCCTCTTTCCTTCTGACTTTTACCCTGTTGATTTCATCTGAGAGCATCAGAGGCAGTCATCTATTCACATTTTAGTAGTTAGGTGTGATGGGGGAAATTGGCATGATATTTGGTTGTGGATGGAGCTGTGAGTGACGTAGTGATGTGAAGAAACTGCGGGTGGTTTGTTTTGTTTCTGGGATGAAGATTAGAGTCAGTTTGTTGCCAATTCAACCTCCTGTCATTATTTACAGGAAATTACAGTATTGATCTTGTTCTGTTGCTATGTTAGAATGGTTTCCAATAGTTATGGGCACGTTTTTAGTGATAGGGTCATTAATATTGAAGGAATGCTGGACAGGCTGATGACTGCCAAGTGTATTGCCAAAGTTGGCTGATTAAATAGACTGTGCAGACAATTTTGGCTTTTACTTGAGGTACAACATAATATAATGAAAGGGCATGACATTTGCCTGAATTTTCCAATTGAAGATAGCCTGATGACACCCAAGACATTTATAAGGCTTCAATCAATTTCTGATATTTACATTATATCAATGGAGCTAATGCATTTTGTTTGCATGAGGTTGGCCTTTTGCATTAAGTGAGTTCAGTGGTTCTTCATTTGGATCTGGAATAGCAATGACCTTTCGAAGATACCAGTGACTATTAGGTGCAGATAATCTGTCACAGAATTAAATGCAGAGAATCTGCCCCTGTGTGCATATATATTTATTTATACATATATATATATATAACTATATATATATATATCATATATATCATGTGTTTATATTATGTTTAAACACATATTTAGTTTAACTATACATTATGTTGCCTATGTACTTCAAAGCATGGAGTTTTGCAAAATAGTAGACAATGTCAAACAATGAATGAACAAGGTATGAGAATTCCTTGACTTCCTCTGATCTTTCATTGTTGAGTTGGATCTTACATGTTTTCCCTGTTTTTCCTATGGTCATTACCTTAGTTTTTTGTTTTAGTCCAAGTCTCTTGCTTTGTGGAATTACTCTAAGACAAACAGTGGCTTATTTTGGCTTTGCTTAATTAAATCTGGTGGGTGATTTCGATTGCAATTGCTAACTTAAAGTGTTGCAGCACTTAATTTCTGTTCTGTTACTATACTTGAAAATTTTAAAAGCTTTTTCAATTTTCTGACATAGGGTGTAAATTGTGTCCGGGGTTTTATCGGCGACAGATGGAATAAACGGCTCGAACAAGAGGAAATGGCAAGCGTCTGTAGCCATCCTATGGCAGTTGATTCATTTGGCAGCACAAACGCGGACCTTCCAGATGCTGGGAGCAATGGAGATGATATCCTTCCAATCTGCAGTAGCTTGTCTCAGGCTTACAGGTATTGTTTATAAATTGCTTAATGGCCGGATGCGATGCAATTTTAGTCAGCAGTGTTTGGCTTTAAATTTTCATTTAGGTAATTCTAGGCGTTTTGACTAGATTGATTTTCCCAAAAAATTGGGTCACTGTGGGTTTTCTCTTGGGTCTTCTCTTGGGGTGCCAACTTGGACACTAAGAATGTCAATATTTGTCCCACAATTTACACAAAGTAGTCGAAAGTACCGGTACTTAACTTCAGAACTATGTGTACACAATAACTGTGGAAGGATCCCATTGGTGGTATAGAAGTACAAAATTCTATTTTATACAAATTGTGGCCCACAGTCAAGTATATGTCTACAGCTACAGTTTTTCTATAGTATTTCGCCGAATGTCGTAAAAATGAACGTAGTTGAACTTAAAATTGTTAACTAGACAAAATCAATGCACAATGTGTCATCCTTTCCCTGTAAATAGGTCAATATTTCTGTTTTATAATAAAACTTTTGTGGTGTTTTTTTAAAGTTTGATTTCTGTCCATTGACCAGTTAACTGCTCGCAGTGAATGAAATCTTTCGTTCATAAAATAATTTTGTGATATGTTTGCATTTTCCTTTCAAATGTTATACGGAAATGGCTTCTAATAACTTTATCTTAATCTTAATTGAGGCTAATCTTAATCTTACTGCATTACTACAAAAGAGAATTATAGATCATCTTATTGTGTTAATTAGTGTTTTTGTACCAAAATGGAATTTTATCCAAATGTGGCCTGGGTCACAGGTGTTTGTTTACCAAAAATTTGGGTCTCAACTTTAAAAGGGTTGGCTGGAATATGCCATCCTCATTGTCAGTAGCATCAGTGATTACATTGGAATTAAATAAATTAGACTTTAGCATGGCTTGGAATCATTACAGTATCAATTGGATTCATTTGCTTGTAGATTCATTATGTATTTAGTGATTTGTAGTAGTTATTCAGATGAGATGTTTGCTCATTTCTAGCATGGAATGGGACAGACTGTTTCTCCGGCCAAATTACTTGAAAAACCTCAGGTCATGTGGGATGCATGGAAAGCTTAGGTGTAGCAGGTTCCGAAGTGTCTGCTGGAAGGTGGGATATGTCTTACCTGTAGGTTAATCGAGTGTAGGACATTCTCCCTCCTGGACTTAATCCCCCCGGACATTATCCCCCTCTGATACATCCTTTGAAATGACACTGCCGGACATAATCCCCCTTTTTATTTACTCTATGGACTTTGACTATAATCATTACCCACACCATAAACCAGACACGAAACACCAACCCTAAACGATACTGAGACAGCCATGGCATCAGATAACCAATAAGTACCTTTTTAAAATTAAGATCTATGATATTGATTTACATTGTTCTTTACTTCTTTGCCAGGGGGGATTTGTCCGGGGGGATAATGTCAGGGGGGCATAATGTCCAGGGGGAGAATGTCCGTGCCCGGTTAATCACTAGCTAGCAGGCCTGCTTTTTCTGTTTCTACATAGTGCTAACTATGTAGAATTGTAATAATTATCTTTTTTTGAAGACCTGGACTAACTCTAATAGAATTCTAATAGACAATCTAAATAGAAATAGGAAAATATAAAAAAAATAATGATAAAATAAATAGAAATCAAATAGACGAGGCAGTTGACTTTGTTTTCTTCATTGATTGCCCATGTTGACAATTTCCAGGTGCATAAACTTGAGCACACATTAGTTTTGTGTATTAAATGCAAATCAATATTCAGAGCTATTAAATAGACAAAGCAATATACTTTCATTTACTTGCACAATGGACCTGTTCAAATGAAGATCGTTTTCCTTTTATGGTGGTTTCAACAGGGCAGACTGTCTGTTTGCTAGATGCTTTGATGAGTCTTTAAACAATTTTAGGCAGAGAATAATGCCAAAGAGCCATAAACGACATTTTAATGCAGATTTTTTGTTGCAAATGTTGCACTGTTCCATACAAATATTGAATAAAGAAGATTGTGTTCGTATAATTTGTGACCCAGTATGAATACAACTGTGACATGTACACTTAACTTGGTACGCATACTATAGGTGCGCAAAAAGCAGGTGCACAATGTACTGGTGCGCAAAGTACTAGTGTGCAAATTCCCAGGTGCGAAAATAACTAATGTGCATTACCAGAGAGAGAATGCTTAATATTTGGTGTTTTATGTTAGCTGTTTCTTGCTGTGTTGCCTGAAGATCGTTCTCTCTGGAGTCAGAAAACAAAATACTGGAGAAATCGTTACGAAGAACTTAAAAATCAGGTTCAGTTTGAAAGTTTATCCAAGTTGTTGTTGTTTGTTGATGATGATGATGACGATGAGATTTTATGGTACTGTATATGTGTATGTATATGATGTACTGTTTGTTATTATTGTTTATAGCTAATTGTTATAATTCTGTGTGCTGAGAAAATAGCGTACACATATGTTAATTTAGGCTGAACTAACGTGATTGGTACAACAGTGTTGTGACAATAAAGTTAATTGCAATTGAGGTTTTGCTGAAATTGATTAATTATTCACGATGAAGGCAGGAGTAGTGTTGGAATCAATCACAGCCATACTGTGACAGTCATCGTGTGTTGTGTAAAATGAACTCGCACTGTATATCTTGCTTGGTGACGCTTAGCGTCGTAAAGCTGTGGTCTGCACTGAAAATAGAAAATTATTGCATTTTGTTACTTTTCTGTTCACGAGTGTACATTAACACAGGACCCATGAATTTAAAATGAAGAGGAGTTCAGCTAGCTTTTGAGTGACTTTTATGTGTGTGTGTGCTTATGTGTGTGCATATGTGTGTGCAAAAGAGAGAGAAAGAGAATGAGAGAGAAATAGAATGAGAGAGAAAGAGAATGAGAGAGAAAGAGAAAGAGAGAAAGAGAGAGAGAGAGAGAGAGAGAGAGAGAGAAAGAGAAAGAGAAAGAGAAAGAGAAAGAGAAAGATACAGACAGAGCCAGAGAGAGACAGAGACAGAGACAGGGAGACAGCTTTCTTGCCTTGTAGCAGTGGTGTCTGTTGAGTTCTAGTCATTGTTTTATTTACTTACGTGATTCTCTGTGATGTTCAGCTGATTATCAATCCAAGGAAAGCAGAAGCCAAGGATCTTTCCATTAGCAATCCCCTCTCACAAGAGGTTGAGGCAAGTGCGCGTATATTTACTCTGTTACTTATCCTGTCTAAAAATACTTCTGAATTAAAGAATTGGTTTTGTTTTATTAGCCTATGTTTTGCAATTGAGAATGTAAGTAAATAAATAGCATGTCTTGTGCTGTATTGAGCACATGACATGCTATTCACTAGCATCTCAATTCAGTATGAATCTGTTATATTTGAGATTTTTGCTGATCTCATCTAGAACCGATATGTCGAACCTTGTGGTAGATTCTGATTCTGTATGAAAGCAGTGAATTGATTATTGGTTTTGGTTGTTGCAAAGCTGTTTCGCCTTAACCCTTTAACAGGGGAATAAAATTTTACAAACCCTCCCCAGTCTGGGTAATTAATTTTGGGTAAAGGCGTTTATATGAAAATGTAAACATATAAATTTTAAATTTACCATATTTGAGGCTATATAGAAGCTAGAATAATGAGGTTTGCACCGTTGTTTAGCATTTTTATTGTTCTTTCTAACGATCCGTGCCAAAAAGAAAATTTTTGGGTGGGGTCCACCCTACAGCCTAAAATAGGGCCCCTCTCCAAGGTTTTTTAAAAAATTTGTTCAAAGCTCAATAGCAAAACGTTTTCAGCGGTGACCCCCCTAATGTGAGCGATAAAGTTCTAGGCGGATATAATTGGAACAGAATAGTTCAAAAATTTTGAAGATCGGACCAAATTTGGGGTAGTTATCGCTTTTCAAACCCCAGAACTCATTGCTCGGAGAAATGAACATTTTGCGAAACTTTTTCAATCTGAAAAAGCGAACATCTCAGTATATTTCAGGCTATATAGAAGCTAAAAAGATGAGGTTTGCACCGTTGTTTAGCATTTTTATTGTTCTTTCTAACCATCCGTGCCCAAAAAAAAATTTTGGGGTAGGGTCCACTCTACAGCCTAAAATCGGACCCCCTCAAAAAATTTTTTCAAAGCTCAATATCAAAAAATTTTCAACGGTGACCCCTCTAGTGTGAGCGACAAAGTTGTAGAAAAGTGTAATAGGAACAGAATAGTTCAAAAATTTTGAAGATCGGACCAAATTTGGGGTAGTTATCGCTTTTCAAACCCTATAAATGTCTCTTTTCAAAGCCAATAATCCGACTCTCGGTCGAATAAGGCCTATTTTCCTTGCTTAGGGTGGCAACACTAGCTAAAATCGAGCTACCATCTATCGAATGAATAGATACTAAAGAGGTATATAGCATTGGACGTGTCTCAGCCGTTGTGCCCAAATAACGAAACGCTACTAAACTACACGACGTCTGAGCGACGTTGCGCCCAAATAGTGAACGGCGGTGGACGACGTCGGAGCGACGTTGCGCCCACTTGAGAGGTTAATAGAGATTTTTATGTGGGCCTTTTCATGGACTGTTTTAAAAATTATTGACAAATTTTAATTTGAATGACGGGGAGCAAGAATGTTTGTTTGTGTACACACAGACACATGCCCTCACTCAAGCACCCACTTACATACTCTCACTCAAGCACCCACTTAGAAAACACCAACTATAATAATAACGGTAAACTAAATTTGTTAATTACAAGAATAAGTTAATTTAATTATTTGTCAATATCTCTTATATTGACAGCTATTGGTTTTTTTATCAATCTCTATAGATGCCGCTGCTGAACAATAACTTTCCTATTGTTGGATACTTTAGTTTACCTTTGCAGTTAGCTTAAAAGTCACTACCCTCTTAGTAACTTTACATAGGTAAAATGACAATGCTTGCGAGTTACCAAGTAGTTTCAAAACACATAGAAACATTTTATTTGATATGTTCAAAGACATTTTGTTCATTTTGGTACTATTAAATTTGTTAATGGATAATTAATTTTTCTCTATTAAATTTGTTAATGGATAATTAACTTTTCTCTATTAAATTTGTTAATGGATAATTAAATTTTCTCTATTAAATTCGTTAATGGATAACTAATTTTTCTCTGACTTCAGAGCCCTTGGAATCAGTTTTTTCTGGACAATGAACTTCGACTGACGATCAAGCAAGACGTCGTGCGAACGTAAGTTGCGTTTAGGGTCTGTCGATATTTTTTTTTATTAATTCTGAGAAATGGTTGTGATGATAAGTTTGGTTGGTTGATTACTGAAGAAGGAGTTAGTGGTATAAATAGTTGATGAGAGTTTACTAGTGTCAGTCTGGTTGCTGAAATATTGAAGTGTGTGCATGTGTGACATGAAGTTGGCTTTGAGTGCTGGAGGGTAGACCAGTGGTCAGCCAGTGATAGAGCTGAGTGGATGGAGTAGCTATGAGAGGAAAGATAGAGTCCCCCCATTCAAGCACACAGGGCCGCCAAAAGGGGGGAGCAGGGATGGCAGATGCTCAGGGGCCCAGTGATTTTTAGGGGACCCGGGTGGGTTAGGTTAGGGTTACTAACTCTAAATGATGAAAGGCAGATGGGGGCCCGTCTGTCAAAGGCATTGCTTGATGATGCTGACAAGCATAAAAATGTCATTGCAGCTTTTTGTTACTTGATTCATTCCTCCAAAGTCGTGAAAAATTCTCTGAGAAGCAAAAATAAGGTCGCCACCAGTTTCTAAACTTTCTAGGGGCCCTCGCGACTACCTTGCCCAGGGGCTCGGAATTTCTCTCGGCGGCCCTGCAAGCAGAGTGCAACTGGTTGCTTTTGCTGGGGGGGGGAAATACCTAGCTGCAGAGTGTAGGTAGGTCTGATTGGAGTTGATTGTGCTGAACCTCTAGAACTCTGGGAGACTAGAGTAGAGTGAGCCCCCATATTCAAATGTAGAACAAATAAAGAGTGGACCAAGGTATTAGAGAGGGTGCATCAAATATGAATCAGAGAACTCAGAGTTGGCAGATATTGGTAGAAGGACATGCAAGTGATGGAGTTGATGTGTTCAGAAAAAGTCAACTCGGAGTCAAATGTTACACAAAGGTCACAGACTGAGGTCAAAAAGAGGGCGAGGTGATGTAGACAGCAGTTTTTGGTGATAGTGTTAGAATAGTTTATGCTGAACCCCAAACCAAATGAATTGTGTTTTTTGATGGATTTGAATTCATCCAAGCACTACTGCTAATATATGGGTTTAAGCAAAATTCTAAAATGGTTGATTAAGAATAATTCATAGTTAAGATTCTACTACATGTTTGTATAATGATAAACGTTTTGTTTTCATCTGAATGTCTATACATGTGTGGCACGGGAAGGTGAATGATAGAACTTTCAATATTAGTTAGTTAGCTATATATATATATTATATATATATATATATATAAATGTTATATATACCAAATTTAGTATAAATGTTTTATATATATATCAGGTCTCAGAAGAATGTGTGTTTAATTATTCGGACATGACAATGCATTACATTTATTATAAATTGACATTTAAAAAAGTTTACTGTGACAGATTGAATCAAGGTGCATGCGCTTTGATATTTGATCTGATGTAAAAAAAAGACCATGCGTGAAATAAGATCTGATAGGCTCTGTAGAGATGAGGAAGATTGAAATCAAAAGCAGCCAAAGAGACCGAATGAGATTGATGGTGAAAGAGGTGTTGTAGCATTCAGAGAGCAAGTATGGAAAGGATTTTATAATGCATTGCAATCCCTAGAGTAGGATTAGTCGAAGACGGTACGATTGTATGCGAATAATGAGCTTAGAGATGCGGGACATTTATTTACGTTAATGTATCTTGCTTCCAGCAAATGAGTTCTTTCACCTTGCTGCCTCTGTCCAGCTTGGCGCATGGGGATGATCTCAAATGGGGATGCTTCAGATGGAAGCTTTCTTTCTCAGCTCTTTCCATTTTCTATCTGTCTCTTCACTATCTGTTTTACTCTAGGTAATCAATTACAACTAGTGTGCTTCTATCCTCGATTGCATGGAATTAACGTGCTTTCGTCTGCCGCATAGAATATCTGTGCTTGTTCATTAATTAATAAATTTTTATTTCTTTGATTTCGCGACGACTTATTGTTCATTGCTATGGATCTGCCGGTGTGCAGCAGGTCTCTTGAACGAACGAAGCGAAAGCCAGAATTAGTTGGCGCGTGCGTTGCAGTCGATAGCGGTGCATTAATTACTTTGACTTTTGAGTTCTGTTTCTGGTTTTCATTAATCGGTTGAATGCAGCTATCCTAAAATTGAATTCTACCACACCGATGGTGCACGCACAATGATGGTTGACATTCTCTTTGTCTACGCTAAACTGAAACCCGACGTGTCATATCGACAGGTCAGAACAGGGGCAGTTAGTTCCCTCCCACGTCTGTTTGGTAGATTTTTGGTGTTGTTTGGTAGATTTTTGGTGTTGTCATGTCCACAAATTCTTTGCTTCTACCCGTAAATTGTTTGATCAAAATATGTAGACGCAGCATGTATCGTTTGTCAAATTAAGTTTTGTTTGCCAGTGTTTTCATATCTGCACCTTTTTATATGTACCATGCACACATATACCTAATGAGCACGTGTGTAGAGCTCGCATATTGTAAAATGACGCATGAATTATGGTCTTAATTTTTTGTAATGCTAGTTGGAAGCACTCTATTAACCCCTTTACAGGAAACCCTGAATATAGCCGTCTATTTTACATTGAGTTACAGTTAAATACACAGTAGAGGGGTTATGTTCACCCTATTCAGCCTGCGACAAGCCATGGGAATTTTCTCTAAATTTCAACATTTAAATCTAGTAATACCATAAATTTTAGCAGCTGGGACTCTGCTTGTGGACCTAATGACCATGAAAACATGTTATCAATTGGAGGTGATATGCTGTCACATAGCGTGAAAAATATGCCTCAAATCTAAAGATTTGAATTTAATATTACCCACCTTAATGCCCATAGTTGGAACTGGAAATGTTGGTCTGCAGAAGCCTTGGTGCCTATTCTGGAACCCTGGATGCCAACGTGTGTGCGACTTCATACTTTTAAAAAATATATTGTATTTATACAGTATGTCGCTACTTGCCTACTTCGGCAGCGATAGACTTGGTTTGCGCACTAGTCGTCTCGCGGGTGGATTATTGTAACAGTGTGCTGTTTGGACTACCGGTCGGTCAACTTAATCGATTGCAGTCGGTCCTAAATGTCTCGGCCCGCCTGGTGTTCGGTGCCAGATGGAGCAGCCATGTAACGCCATTCCTGAGAGATCGTTTGCACTGGTTGCGGGTCCCTGAGCGCGTGGAGTTCAAGCGCCACTGGCTCACGTTCCATGCGCTGAATGACCCCCACTGCCCTGCGTATCTGTCAGAACTAATCAGCCAATAGACGACAGTACTACATCGCTCCCTTCTCCGTTCTGGCGCCAGCAATCATCTCGTCATCCCCCCTCCGCTCAAGACAGCGGGACTGGGGGACCGGTCCTTTCGTCGTGGAAACCTGGCGTCGTGGAACCTGCTCCCGATGGCTGTGACAACCGAGGCCTCTCCGGATCGGTTCCTACAACATTTTAAGACGCATTTAACGTTTCGTTCCCTGTACAGCGCCTTTTACTTTAGCCACCTAGCTATGTTACTGCGCTTAAGAAATTGTCAAGTTTAATAATAATAATGTATGTATACAGATATACTGTATTTTTAATTGTAAGGTGTCCTAGAGGTACTTGTACGATATGCCACCACAATCAGTTCATGATTATTATTATTATTATTATTATTATTATTATTATTATTATTATTTTTAAAAGGCTTTTTGAATACATGTCATTGATCAGCAAGTCGGGTGACTTTATGTGATTTGGAACCGAGGTTTACGTAGATGGGCGCTGCTTGAGAATGACTGCTCACCGAAGCCCGCTGCTTTTGACAGCCAATGAGTCTGTAAACTGGTTTGATTTAGGAGAGTTACGCATTGCTCGGCGATGAATGACTTTGGCATTATACGAGTAGAACCGGATCCTAAACCTGTGCATTTGTACCCCCCTTAACAGACGCTCATCATCTTTGATACGGAAACATTTTTCAGTATATGAATTAAAGCAAAGAGTTAGTTAGATATGCAGGAGCTGAACAGTCAGAGAAGCGGCTACACGCAGCAAAACACTGTTTGAAATCAGCACGTTGTCGAACGTTGAGTCTGTGTGGCTTATTCTGTGCGAAAGGCGTCAGTTGTTCATAATGATTACAGGGATTATATATAAAGCAGGCTGTGACATTAAGAGCACACTGAAGGTGACTGAACTGTTGAAGTGGAAGACCACAGAGAATGCTGTTAAGACTATCAATGCATGTTACAGTATGTCCTGTATTTTCAGTGATATTCTGAGCAGTGAGTCATGGATTTTTGAATTTGAGTTATGTTTTGAGAGGAAATAAGTTTCCAAAATGCCTATTAAAACAGTTTCCAAATATATAGACATTTGAAAATTTAATTTCTCTGTTGCAAAACCCCTTTTAATTTGATGCAATATTTGATGTGAATGTTGTTGCACTCTGTTATGCAATTGCAAATGTGACAGATTGAGAAATGTTTGATTTATTTCTTTTTGTTGTTATTTCTCTTTTTCTTTCTGCAATATATTGTAATTTGTTCGCTGTGCCAGATTGATTCAGTTTTTGTTGTTGTTTCTGCTTGTGTTTTTATTGTTAAAAATTTTTGATTGTAGCAGTTCAAACAGAGAGTAAGTATCATAACTTTTCTTAAAAGTGATGTTGCAAATTGTTCAATTAATTTTGTTGGTACTCTGTTGACAACAAGTGATTGTTTCATTTTTCAGTTTATTTTGACTGTTGATATATTTTACAAGTTTAGTTTAGTTTTAATTTGATTTTCTTTCAGTTTTCCAGATATGATCCTGTTTAGAGATGATGATATTCGTGAGATCATGGTTAATATCTTGTTTTGCTATGCACGGGACAATCCATGCCTGTCCTATCGGCAGGTTTGTTGCATACTTCCTTGGAGTTTCTCAGTCACAGAATAGACACTGAGCAGCATTTTGAATATTAAATTAGTTAAAACAAATTAAAACAAGGAACATTGCATACAGATTGTGAGTCTTGATGACCTTAACACCGTGACACACACGCATGCAAATGTTGACTAATATTCAGGCTTGATGAATTTTTTCACATTTGGCCAAAGTCATAGCTGTAGATTATTGTTGCAGACTAAAATGGCAGCAGTTAGCCATGATAAAGTTATATATTCTTTCTACAATTGTTTGGCCTACACTGTTTAGGTCACGTGACTCACCCCGCACTTATGATTATTCACTTAGTGAAAGACTTAATGTGCATTAACAACCATGTAATAATAATAATAATAATAATAATAATAATAATAATAATAATAATAATAATAATAATTCTTTCTCATTCTTTTTCAAACTTAGAAGTTTCAACTGTAAAATACTGTGCAAACTGCATAATTTCTGAGGATTTTATGTAGCAAATACTTTCTGTCCCATCAGGCATAGTAATTTTTAAATGACTTTTAAAATGCATTCAGTGTTTCTTTTGTCAATTTTACAGTTTGTTAGGAGTCACTCTATGCTGAACACTGCAAATTAAAGTATAGGTGCTTTATTTTTTTATTTTATCCATGCTTATGCCTTCACTGTAGCAGTGATGTAGCCGGGGTTCCGGAATAAGGGGCGCATCGACATTTTCGGGTAAAAAGGTCCCTGACGAGCAAAAAAGGTCATCGTCCAGGAGATCTTTGCACATCATTCACATTTTTTTTATAATGCTACCTACCCCACCGTAAAGTTTCTCAACAATATTGCTCAAATCCCATGACAGGTCCCAGCCAGAGTAGGGGAGCTTGGCCCCGTGACCATTTTAAACTGCCATGATGTTGCTTAATATATTGACCTTGGCTTCAGTTATGATTTCAGCATTCTGTACCATTTGCTTCTTTGTAATGTAAAGTAAAATATATTGTAGGTCAGTCTTCGTGTAATTGATGAATTTTTTTCTGCAGCACTATTTTGAAGTACCTAAAAAGTGTATCATGGGCTCTACTACTTTCAGATAATTGATACAAACAATAATTTTGAGAGCATTTAGAAATATTTCTGCATTTCTGACAGAATTAAGATGAGTATACAATTTCTTTAAATGAATCAATAAATAAATGAAATAAGATGAAAATCATGGATTCTGGTGATTGATTGGTTCTATTGGCTATTCTTTGTAATTTGGCAAATGATTGTGGAATTCTAATTTGTGGCTATGTGGAATATATCTGCCAGCCATTTTGCTAATAGAATTTTAATTTTATGACCAATGTTTGTGGTATGTGATAGTGGAGATTTTGTTTTTTTTGTCTATTTAACTGTCTCTGCTAGACACCTAAGTCTGGTTTTCTTTAAATTTCTAGGGAATGCATGAGCTACTTGCTCCTCTTATTTTTGTGCTTCATTGTGACCAACAGGCATATCTACATGCAGCTGAACTGGAATCACTTGGGTGAGACTTTTTACCAGTTATGTAACTGAAGTTGTATTTTTAAAGCTCTATGTATGACCCGGCGGTAGAACGTAGGCTGGAATGAGGAATTACAAGCAGTTGTAATGAGTTAACGTTTATGGTCCTGAATTGCAATCGATGACTGATGAAACAGTTTCTAAGTTGAGTATCGGCTATCGTTGAATTGAGTTGTGATGTCTTATATGTCTATTGATCACTTTAAAGTGTCTAAGAGTGTATTGGTATTATTTAAAATTTGCATGAATTTAAATGTATGTTCTCTTGTAAAAAATGATCATAGATGAAAAAATTGTTGGACGTATCACTAGTACTGTAGTTTAACCACAAATAATTATTGAATGAATATCTTGGCTATAGAGCAGTGGAAGGAGTGGGCCTACACTTGCTTTATTATAGTATTTCATTCTCTTTATTCATTAAGGAATCACAATCATAAATTTGCACAAGAATCATTTTGACACTTAAAAAATTGGCAGTCAGAATAATTTCCCAATAAATCTGCCCTACTTTGTCATGTTAAATTTTTCT
The DNA here is from genome assembly GCA_018105865.1 of Metaphire vulgaris. Lineage (NCBI taxonomy): Eukaryota > Metazoa > Annelida > Clitellata > Crassiclitellata > Megascolecidae > Metaphire > Metaphire vulgaris. The sequence goes on from CM030837.1 coordinate 6,924,433, forward strand.
TATTAAACTTTAGATATGAATTTATAGCTGACAACTTGCTCCTCAACTGTTATCAACTGGCTGTCTTCTGTTTTCAACTCCCCCTCCAATATCCTATGTAAAAACGATAAAACAGAGTAGTTTGTATCTATACCCTTGAGTGACCCCGTTTTCTATACATATCCTGTGCTGCTTATTCCAGCCCCATTAATCTTGGAAGTGGTTACCTGTCTACTGTCTAGCCAACTGAGTTATGGCATAGCCATCTGTTCAGAGGGGAACTTTTTCACCTGTAGTATGGCTGACTCTTAGCACCAGACTACCTGCTACATTCCAAAATGGGTTATTGAAATTATTTTTACCTGCTTTATTTTGATTGGTTAAAATCACTCTGTGACAGTTGTATTACTGTAATACAGTCCTGATTGAACCTCTAATAATAATAATAATGATGATGATGATGATGATGATGATGATGATCTTGATGATGTTGATGATGATGATGATGATGATGTTGTTGTTGATGATGATGATGATGATAATAATAATAATAATAATAATAATAATAATAATAATAATAATAATAATAATAATAATAATAATAAATGTGATTTTAAATGGTTCAGGAGGCTAAGTAAACCTGTGTGAAAACCACTGATGTAACCATCTGCATTCAATTTTCAACTCTAATTTCTTTTCTGCTGCGTTAAGGTTGACAACGAAAACTGTAGTTAGAAATTAGTAATAATGCTGGATATTAAATATTCAATTATGTAAATCATACTGAAATAGGTATGGGTCTTGGATAATGAATGAATGTTCCCTTATTTTGGTACAGATATGTAATGTTTATGAGATAATCCAGCAGCATATTCTCAAAGAGAAAGCACAAAGTTTTTTAACACTATTTAAAATTTGTTACTTAAAGTTGAAGTATGATAATCAGTTTTATCCATTTTTTATTTTGGGCACAAAGTAGGTCGTTTTAATTTGTTTACCCAATAATAGTTGATTATGAGGGATCAGAAATTTTTTCTCAAACCTCATTTTTCATTTCTTAATTTATACTCTTTTTATTTCAGTCATTTTGATCATTCACAAAGGTTTGCCTTAATGCTGCTTGAACTTTGCTTTGCATGGGCTTCTAAGTTCTAAGGAAAGGTCTCTTTAATTCCTCATATTGCTTATGTTCAGTCTGGTTATTCAAGGACAAGATGTTGGGAACATGCAGACAGATAATAATCCAAATTTTATATATTTTTCTTTTAACTTTTGCTTTTCTCTGCTACGTTAAAGTAGCCTAAGGACCATCCATAAATGCTGTCACGTACTTACTTAGGGGTTCAAACATTTGTGATGATGTGTGACGACGGGGGAGTGGGTTTCCAGAAATGTGACGTCACATAATACTAAATATTGCTAAATACTGCAATGCTATGTTACTGCAAAGTTGAACCTATTTTACACTTATAATTCATTTTTTTAAAAAGAATTTGAAAAAGTTTCTGAATATCGCTTCGACTATAATAATAGTAATGAGTATTTTTAAATGAATTCATTGCAATACCCACTTCATTCAAGAAATAAGTGAATTGAAACATTAATTTTGACATTAGAAAGATGGGGGGGGGTTGACACGTTGTGACGTTATTTTTAGGGTGTCTGACTTTTTGTGACGATTTGTGACAAGGGGGAGGGGTCAAAAAACTGTCAAAATCACATGACGTCATTTATGGATGGCCCCAATGAAGGAGTTTCTAACTGTTACTCTTTCTAGAATATTAATTACGGTAATTAATTTGTTCCTTACTAACATTGGCTGGCACTATTCGTCTTATGATGAGCTCGTGAGTTGCTGTATAATTGTTAAGATATTTGACTGACATCTTAATGCCGAAGGCTTTTTGGTTTTGGGTTTGAAAGCAATTTCGGGTTTCTTTGAATACTATTACTTGTATTTGAAACTGTGTTCCGACTGTACAGTTTCAAAATTGCATACTCTGTATATTGTATTTGTGTGCCAATATAGCTCTTTAGACTTAATAAATGTCTCTTTAAAGTATCTGATGAAATCAGTTGATCTGTTGCTGTTAAATGTTTTAGTTTGATAGGTATATTTTGCTCAATAAATTTGTTTAAAAAATTATTTTAGTTGCAATTTTTCAAGTACTTATCCCGCTTTTTCATTAGGTCTTTTGATTTTTATGCCAAGATAAAGACAACTTTAAACATGCTGGGATTTGTTTAAAATTTTGTTAATAAGGAGATCCTTCACTTTTAAATGCCCAATTTCAATTAAGTCAAATGAATTGTTACAATTGTTTTGTGTTCATCTGTTTTTTACAATATCAGTTATTTAGTGTTTTCGAAGAATTTCTCTAATTTCAATTATGTATGCATTGTATGTAAATCACTTACTGGAGAGAACAGACAAGGCAGTCTTTCATTTTGTAGGGACTGACTTCAGCAAAATTAGGCTGGATTGGATGTTCTGGTCAGAAAACTGTGATAAATTTGGATTCCATGAATTTTGACTTGCCTAGTTTTGAGTTTCGTTCAAAACAAAAATGACCAGAAAATGGCGAGACAAAACTGGTTAATTAATAGCTGTGCCATCAAGACGGTAGTCAGTCAAAGCTGGTGTAATGAAAAGTCATGAATGGAATGTCGATGAAAGGTTACTAATGGCTTCCTCTGGCCTCAACGCCTCTGTGCCGTCAGATGAATATCAATGTATTCCATCAGAAGACTTTATTGTGGTTGTTGTGGTCGATTGGCATTCTGTGGTAGAGTCTCTCCTGCCTTCACAAGTCTGTTAATAGTTTAATCAGCAGAACTTAGCTTGCTTCATTTGGTTGGCACAAATCTGACATAATGAGTCAGACTATGTAGGAACACACACGCACGCACACACACATGCGCACAAACACACACACACATCCTAACAGAGAATGGTGTTATGCATGACAATTTTTGGAGGGGTTTTGCAGTGGTGTAAGCTTGTAAGGATATATTTTATTATGGAGTCTTTGCTGCTTTATGTTTAGCTTTCTGTATTTCTGTATTTATTTTAGAGATATTGCCAAAGAAGTCTTAAACCACGAATTTCTTGAGCATGATGCCTAGTAAGTATGCTTTGCAGAAGTTTGAGCTTTTTGTAAAAATATTTGTTGCAGACTTGAAATTCTTGGCATTTTGTTGTGAGTTCTTTCAGTGGCATGTGTTCATATAGGATTATAGGTTCATCTTTCAAGTTATGAGTGACCAGAAAAATACATCTTAACGATTCATTTAAATATTGAAAATATTCATTTAATATTCTACTGTGCTGCTATCTTATTAATAAGTTTGTAATTTGCTGCAAAGGTCTTAACATAAACCTGTTTGAATTAAATTTCTTGGACATGTTTTTGTTTCTAGTGCTCTTTTCTATCAGATCATGGAAACAGTTGAACCTTGGTATGTTTCAAAGGAGGTGCCACTTGGCATAAAAGTAAGTCAATGTAGCGAGGTGTTGTTGGAGTATAACGTGCATAGATATGTTGAGCATTAATACCTTTGTTATTTTTAGATAAAAAGCAAGTTATGAGAATTTTTATCTTATTAGGTACTATTTTAGTATTAAAATTATTCCTTGAAATTTTGGCAAACTCGACAAAGGTTTCTCAGCATTAGAGTTCTATGGAAATTTTCAGCATTACTTTATGGCATAGGGCAAAAATAAAATCATTTAAAACAATAATTCGTGATATTTATGGGAAGTGCAGATTGGGCAGAGTTTTATTTGTTAATCATTTATCCACCGTAAACTACTGGTGTGATAATGTAAAGTAAATATTATGTGCCAGTATCTGTTATAAATGCTGTGTCAGTACAGACTTTGTTTCTTAAAATATGGCCATAACTGCAAAATATTTGTATTGGTATAATGATAACTGGTATTTCAGTTACTTTTTCTTGATGAACCTGTTATTTTAATAGTATATTTAATTGCATGTCAGATTTTAAAACTTAAAGCTTCAATATGAAGCTCTGCTATTGTAATCATTTTCAATTGAAGTCTGTTTGCAAAAGAGCAGATTCTACACATAACAGATAACAGCAGAGATTGTGCTTTCTTCCAAACTCCCGTTTGAATGATAGTTTAGTATTTTAACTGTTTGCGATTGCCTATCCCCTTTATCCAGAACCGACCAATATATTGTACTGATCTTTTACTGATTCTATAATACTGATTCGTATTTTATTCTAAAATACTGATTCGTATTTTACCTGTGACCTACCAAAGTATGTAATGATTTCACCATGAGGTGACTATCAGTGTTTATTGTTCTATTATAATGGCACTATATTAATAGATTATTAATTTAGCTTAGATTAGATTAATTTAAAATAGAATAGATATTATAGATGTACGTTGCTTCAACTTTTCCCTTTAGACGAACAGCATAGTGAATGTTCAGCCATTTGGAAGGTGTCAAGATGGAATGTCTTCTAATGTCATCATCACCAAACTGACCCGCATACAGGATTATCTGCTGAAACGGTTTGACAATGAATTATTTGAACACCTACAGAAAATGGACATTGCACCACAAATATATGGCATGTTAGTTTACCGACTATGTCTATCTATAAAGGTCAAATATTTATTAAAAATTGTTAAATATGAAACCTATAAAACGTTTCAATAGGGACATTTGATAGAAAATGGAATGACAGATCAAATACAGCAACGAAGAAAATGAAATATCAGCATGGATTTATGATTCAGCAACTTTGTCATGAACAGTTCCACTATGCTATTGTTAGATCATAAATAATTATGTATATACACATGTATATACTGTACACACACACACACACACACACTATTTCATGTTCTTTTATTGCTATAACCACAATTCTGTGTAGTTTATAGATTTCTTCTATTCTACTAACAATAATTACGCACTTGAGTTACCCACATTTGGGGTGATCGCAATCTATTCCATCTTATTCTGATTCAGTGTGTGAGTTACCTAAGCTAAATTAATAATCTTTTTCTGGATTAAATTTTTCCAAAGTCGATGGATTCGTCTTATGTTTGGTCGGGAGTTTGCCATGCAGGAGCTCTTGATGCTGTGGGACGCTGTATTTGCCGACGGCATCAGCTTCGATCTTGTTGATTACGTATTTGTTGCGATGCTTCTTTACTTAAAGGAGGCATGTAAGTAAAGTTTTAGAATTATTTGTACCAAAAATTCATGGATATGTGTGTGTGAGTTATGAGTAATTTTGGATAAACCCATCTTTTCTTCTTTATGAATCTTCCTATATAAGAGGGTTGGCAGTCATTTTCATCCAATTCTCTTTATCTTCTGTCGCTCCATAGTTCTTTGTGTTTGTCCAGTCAAAGATGTCGTCCATCCGGCTTCTTCTCAGTTGCCCTCTTCCCTTGCTCCTTCTATTCTACCTTTCATTATTATCAATGTTAGGTCTCCAGCCAAAAGATAAATCCATAATGATGCAAATTATTTAGTGTGCAGTTAAACAATGAACATGCTTCACTTAAATATTTTATTCAGTATCATTTGGAGATATGGAATATGTCAAGATTTAAATGCCAGTTGAGATCTGGCAGGATTTGTAGCATCGAAATACTGTAAGAAAATTTCATTAGGATGAATATATTTGGAATATTAACCTGACCCCAACACTTCACTTGACAGCCGATGTTTTTACAGAATTTTAGGCTGATCATCATTAAAACTTTTATGATTCAATCTTGACCACAGAAAATGTTTTTGTAATGTTGGCAGTATCATTGGTAGAGTCTTCACGTTCACTATTTGTCTCAAATTTTGGTAATTAATTAGCAAATAGTGTTTTGGATATTTGTCAGTACTATCAAGTGACTATCCGTCCTGTTTGTTTCTTCTGATGAAGTATCCACCAATTGTTGACATTCAGCATTTCATTGATCATGCAGTTTATCTCAGAGAACCACACGTATGTATTGAAATTATGATTACAATATTATTTATTTATGCATATATATGTATTGGGAAATAATAAATTTATGGTATTGTAATATAGTAAGACTGACTTGTCAAATGATGCATAAGATTTATTGTGTATTTTCCTCTGTTATTTAAACATTTACTTGCTTTGGAGTAAGTGACTTTTACACGACTTTTTTATTGTTGCTTTCATTATGTCATAATTAGTGCAGTTAATTTTTGAGTAGAATAGACCAGAAAATTAGCAGATTGAACTGTGCTGCTGTACCATAAGTGTACAAGAGCAGCCATACAATTGATAGTTGTTTTTATATACCAATGTTTGCTCGCATTATTTTTGTTACAGGAACAACCCAAACCTCCTGATTTGCAGTACCAAAAACCCAATAACTTTGGTACTAACAGCTGGGAAAACTCATTTCCTCGACTTGGAACCAGGTCAAAAAGTAATTAACCATGCATGTGTGAAAGTATTTTGACAAATAAAAACTATTTAACACTATGCCATCATTTTCCCTATGAAATCAGTTTTGCCTCAATTTGTGTTTGAATTTGAACAATGATTCAGATAAATTGCACTAAACATTTTGCCTAACTTAATACAGTGTCTTGTTAAATGGAAGATGTATGGCTTCAATTTAATGAGATGCTGTATTATGCCGATTGATTATTGTGTCAGCAAGTCTGATAATCATGACTGCTTTGTTTGTGACTGTGTAAATTTTCAAAGAACTTTCTAGAAGTAAATAAGTAAGTGAAGTCTTGTGAATTTATATAGCACTTTCAAAATAGTACTACAGTAGCTGCTTATTCTTAGATGCTTTATCTAAATTTGAGATAGCCATAGCCAAAACATGGGGGTCAGGCATGGTCAATTGATCATTAGTAGGTTATTAATACATAATTTTGTCATTTTGCTTTAATCAATTCTTTTGTGATGCCTGATATTTATTTATTTATTTATACTGGACAATTTATTCGGCGCCGTAGGCATAACTAAGGCTAAGTTCGTATTCCTGAACCAGTTTATCATGATGGTTTGAGAGATTTCTGAATTTGAAGCTTGAAAGGAAATTATATTTTCTAGAGAATAATTAAAAGCAGACGTAATTTATTTAAACACGTTTATATTTCACTTTTTAAGAGTGGTAACAACACTGGACGATGGAGCAGAAGGTTGCGGATTTGATCCCTGCAGGAGCCCTAAGGTCGACTCAGCCTTCATTCGCTAGAGGGCGGTGGTAACTGAGTAGCAGCTGTGGCTGCGAAGGTAAAACGTGGGTCTAGAGAAAGCAATGGCAAACTACTCTAGATTAATGGCTTTAGCCACCTGCGTCGCTGCTTGCCTGACACCGGAGATCAGCGCCGGGCCCAACGCTCGAAATCGAGTATGGGCGAACCCTTACCTTACCCTTAATGATTGTGTGATCTGTAATATTTCTTATGGCATAAGTGTTATGATTTGTTTTGTGTACAAAATTCTTTTAATGCTTTAGAATCACAGAATCTTAAAAGTTCTGTGGTGCAGGGTCGAAGACCGCTTTCACTCATTATTGGAAAGTCAAATGCCATATCGAAATCAACCAGTGAACCCATGAACCTCATCACTGATGCATCTCCAGGTTCATATGCACGGGATATTCCTCATACTGTTATAAATAATTTTGTACGAATAGGATGAGTTGAAGATATGGCTATTTTTTAGCATATATTGACCCTTTCATAATGCAAGTGAAATGTTCAATCGAATTCTGAATTTACAATGTGTGCTCAAGATTTGTTAAAAGTGTTGTTCACTGTCAAGACCGGATTGAAGCTATTACTGTTTAAACGTTAATTTTGTTATATTATTTTTTTAAACGTATCTGCATAAGAAATTCAGATCTATATTATTGGAACTGTGATAACCATTCATCCATCTTTCTGGCAGAGTTTTCATAATCTGTGTCAAATGCCATTAAGTTCTAGCACCTGTTATATGATGGCCCTTCTGCTCTGTGTATTGATTATCATACTTATTTTGAAATGTTTTAGTGCCACTAGATGGCAGTTGTATAGTGAAGAGTGTTTAGAGTGTTTGTGTGATTAGTTTTCTTTTTCCAGTTTTTGTTTCTTCATGGACTGTTTAAGGAATCTCTATAATTAAAATAATTTAAAATCTCATCTTCGTAGTTTTCAACATCTCGACGACCCCCCTCCCCCCCAACACACTGAATGAGCGGCCACATTACAGAAAGATGTCATTTGGCATAAGATGTTTATCCCACCATGTGAAGTGCTTTCTTTGAGTGGCAAAGTAAAAGATATCAACCTGAACACTTGGCTTTCACATCTTCCTTGATAGCGTTACATTAATGTCCGCCGGTATTACAGTAATTAAGATCCTGGTTGTAGACACAGAAGTATTGCAGAGGCACCCTTATTTTGTTCAGATCTGGTTCTGGATTACTCAAGATAATTTTGCAATTTTGAAATTCAGCGGAAGTTTCACTTGAGTCTGAGAAGCGCAAAGGATCGTCTGCTAGTCTGTCCCAGATCGAATGCTCGTACACGAATCATTCCTCCAATCATGGCCTCCGATCCAATCTTTCAACCCAGAGCCTCGCCCGTCTTGAGACAGTGAGCTTTCGCTCAGATGGCAGCTGTACGCAACTCGAGCAAATGAGTCTTGCTTCAACTGAGGGTGGCAACACGTCACCAAAGACTGGAAAATTTTTCATTCTTGGAAATCGTGGAGGACGGCGACAGTCAGGCAAACAGAAGCCACATCCGGTCAGTTTTTAAAAAAATATAATGCACTATAGTTTTCTAGCAAAGGCATAGCGTCCCGTTGCGCATATCAGTAGTATTTAATCCATCTGTGTTGTATATTGATTAGTCTTGATTAAAGAATCAAATCAATCAAATCAAAATGAAATCAATCAAGAATCAAGCGTCAATAAAGAATGGCCATTGTAGCAACACGTTTTCCATAACCCAAAGGCTCGCCTTTCATTAAGGCATCCAATTTGGCTGGACAATACTCTGATGACCATCAACGACAAGTGGAGAGAATCTTTGCGGTCAACCGCCTTGGTCAATGAGGCCTTGGTGCCTGACTTATCTATCCGACCTCCGGAGTTCAATCAACCCCGTGGCATTTGGTCACTCATAAATCAATGCCACACTGATCAAGACTGTTGTTCTCCACAAATGGAAGCTCTCAGCCTCAGACAAATGCTCATGCAGCAAAATCCAAACAATGACTCACATATGGAAATCGTGCTCACTTACTATGTTACCATACAACGACGGTCTTCGAAGGATCCATTCTGTTGATGAACAAGCAATAACTTGGCTTGACTCAGTTGCGACACACACATTTTGCGAGATAGATGGATTGATTACATTATATAATATGGATTACATATTATATATATATATATATATATAATTATATATATATATATATATATATATATATATGCTGTATGTAATTTTGTACAAATACTTGTTGTATTTGCATGGATTCTGTGTTTATTTTAAATTTTGCCAAATAATATTATGCCAGTATTGGAGCAAATATTGTTTTAAGAAATTTGACAAGATTTTGCAGAATAGAGTGGAAAAACTACCTCTAAGGAAAGATTTGCTTTAAAGAATTCAAGTTTTTTTAGCAGTAGCTATTTTGGCTTTGCCTTATTCTATGTTTTAGTAAATTTACACTTCTGAGCAAAAGTTTGGTAACCTTAATAATTTTCCTACATTTTTATCAACATAATCATTGTAAACGGCAAGATGATGTTGCAACTGTTCGTTTCGCTGAATATTTGCAGAGGTATTCGGGTGGAGGTGATACAGCAGAGTCTGTAGTTTAGCAGTAGTGACTGTGAGTAAGTAAGTAAGTAAGTTAAGACGAAATTCTGTAGAGCTGCCCGAAAGCTTGACGCAATCTGGGTAAATCCATAGTCCATAATCCGTTGTCTATTGTGGTCAAGGTTGTAGATCCAGGTAGGCAGTCGCAGCAAGGTATTTTTTATGGAGGATGATAACAAGATTTGTGGTGGGAAGAATGCAGGCCTGTTTTAAGGATTTCGTCATAGGATTTCTTGAAAAGAATAGTTTTGAGTTGTTTTCAGAAAGTTTGTGGAGTGATGGCCAATGGTGACTGATTTATGGACTGAAAAAGACCCGAGTTATTGATCTGAGCTCATAAGCATTGCTTTATGTCTCAGGTAAAGACAAATGAACACGACATTATGAAGTTGTTGACTTGCATCAGTGACACGGATAGTCTGTGCCGTCGCTGTTCTGTTGAATTGGACCTTCACATCGGTGAGATCTATGCATAAAATAGGTTTCATGATAATAATTAATTGGCTCCTGATTTCAATAGAATTTGATGGGCCTTTGGATAATTGATATACCAATTAACCCAGTCTCAGACAATTTATGTTGGTTCAATGATTCAACTCTGTTTTCATCATAAGGATATCTTGATCAAATGCATTTTACTTTGAGATATTATCACTTCTGGCCTTGTCTATAATTAGACGTAATTCAGAGTTTCTGGAATTTCTTTGATGCCAGGAGTTATTCAAAGAAGTCTTTTTCGTCACAATGACGATCAAGCTGACGATGAAGCATTGTTAGCTCTGGCTGGAATTAAGCAGGTAAGGGGGTGATTCATTGCTGACAATTTACGTTTCGCTGCACGTTGCTTCTAGATTTGCTGGACTATTGGAAATGTGTAACCAAAAATATTATTTTAAAATAGGGCTGTACCGGATTTCAATTTAGGCCGGAGCTGGAATCGGAGCCAAATTTACAAAGTGAAATCTGGCCGAAGCTGGATCTGGAGCTGGATTTACAAATAAGCGGTGTTGAACTGCAAAACTTGTGGGTCCAAGAAAGAAATTTTTTTTTACTGCAAGGGTTGTGGACAAATGGAACAATTAGGATGATGTGGGAGTGACAGTTGAAACAGTAAACGGATTCAAAGGCTATCTCGATAAACTAGGTTATTGAATGCAGATGGTTACATCAGTGGTTTTCACACAGGCTTACTTAGCCTCCTAAACCACTTAAAATCGAATTATTTTTATAAAACTTGACTGATGCTGTAGTGGTACATGGCTGACTATTCAACTGAGCACTGACTCCACAAATAAATTATTTTATTTTATTTGTTTATTTTTTTATTTTTCTTTATTTTAATCAGAAAAATTAGTTATTACTCGTTAATTAATATAATTACACGTCAAAACTTATAATTGCACTTAGTACTTAGGGTGGAATTGTAAAGAAAACTGCCATGTGTAGGCAGTATGAATCTGGTCAGAATTTGGCCAGAGCTGGAGCCAGATTTGTGAAAATGACTGGAATTTGGCTTTGCCAGAGCCGGAATTCGGTACAGCCATATTTTAGAATGACATTCCTGTCAATGGAAGCAGCAGTCAAATATGCACAGTTGCTATAATAAATGAGGAAATATTTGAAAGGTATTATTGGAAGTTAAAAGAAGTTGGATATTCATTGTTCCAGATCTTTGTGCTGTTTCAGACAATTCGGTTATAAGTAAATTACTGGTGCTTTGTTTGAGTTTATCGTTGATATATTTCTGTGGTATAAAATAACTTAGTTTAGTCTTTTGTGACAATCTTTAACTGGACATTGTGGTGATTGGGTGTAATTCGAGTGGATGATCACGTGCTACTTTTTACTAGGTAAGAGACGTATTAAAGGGCGCATTAAAGCCTTCCAGTACATTTGGGAGTCCAGAACATCTGCTTGACTCTGACGGCTTTCCCCGATACAGACGCCAGTCTTCAAACAGCACCCAGAGTTCTCAGTGTGCAACTCCATTGCACGATAAAACACATGGCAAATTCTTTCTAGCCACACCCGATCTATATCTTAGTGATACTGAAATTAACAGTCCTGATGGAGGGCTTATTCCAGAAAGGAGCCATCTGGAACGTAATCCAAGCAACGACACAATAATTGTTCCTTCCAGACACAATAGATCTGTTTCTGGCTGTCGGACCGTGACCGATCCTGTTTCCAAATTTAATCATGATGGAGGAAATTTGGCTGCCCTCGATCATCGCCTTCATTCTTTGAATTCGCATTCAAAAGATGTCTTGTCTGAGAAGCTGAAGAAACTGCAGGAAGGTAGATCAGAAAATCAGCCGTCACGTACGACAGACAATGGTTTACAAAGTACTTCTGAGTGTCGTTCTTTGTCAGACGTGGATAAACCAGTGTCTGTTGGAGTCCAGAAACTGGAACAGTCTTCTGGCTCAGTGCCAAGACCCGGCCGAAGTTCTTATGATGCAAACCAGAACGTGCCGCCTTCGAGACAAGAGAGATCAGAAGAGCAAAGAATCAAACAAGAAAAGATGAAGGAGTCGAGGCGTCGAGATAGTTCTCCAATTGATCGGCTTACAGATATGTTCAAAAACTTGACAAAATTCTGACGTATATTGAGTAAGGTGCCATTTTGGTCTGACCTGCTACCTATTTAAGCTGCTTTTATATATGACGCTACTGTAATTCAGTAGCACTTGGCACAATTATCTATTTTAACCTTGAACACGACCTAATATGACATTGCTGGCAGTATGACAATGATAACCACCTTCATCTTGTGCATGACAGATCTGCAGTTGTAATTGTTACTGCATGTATTTGTGTATAAAACAACTAAAATACTATCAAAATTATGTGACTCAAACAAGTAAAATTTCACTGGAGTGAAAAAACACTAGGTCATATGAGAGATACACAGACTTATTGACAGAGCTGTACACACATCTATTGCAAATTAATTTTAAAATTTGGATGGATGATCTGCTTGATTTAAGTGGAATCACTATGATATCTATCCACTGTTTGAATGTAAAGACTTGTCCTGGCCATCTCTTTTATGTTTACTATGAGTTTATTATTCATTTTCCTTGTTGATACTTGGAAATGTTGGCATGCAGCGATATTATCTGTAAGTGTTGTTTTAAAACATCAACAGACGCTAGCAAGGGCAATTTTTCTTAATTTTGGTGCAGTACAGTTCTTTCAGGAAGTCTTTACTTAGCGTTAGGATCAGAAATTCAGCAGAAGTTCCAGTTGTTACATCTTTCCTTTGCTTTTAAATCAGAACACCTTTGGGTATGTGATTGTTCTAAAATTCATAAATATAATTCTCATTGCTTTCATGCACCATGCAGTTATATCGCTATTACAGAAGAGCTGAATGTAATTTCGTAAGTGCCGTTCTGAAACTGCAGTCTGTACTCTAATGAAATCTTGTCATTATCGTGACCTTGAGCATAGAGTGCCTTGTATCCTTCAGACAGATCTTGACTGTCAGTTATATCTAAATATTAGTCAACATAAAATATCAGCACATTTTTAGAAGGTAAAACAATTTTATTTACTTGTACTAAATTAAATGGTAGCATAATTGTTAGCATTCTTGTTGTTGCACTTTATGCATCTACTGCAGAAGTTAGCAAGTGCTGAAGTTTAACTGTTGTTTTTAAATTTTATATATATATATATATATATATATATATATATATATATATATATACCAGTATATATATATATATATATATATATATATATATATTATATATGCTACATGTATTAATAGGTCATAGATATGTGTGTATGTATATATATATTGTGTTGTGGTTGGCTTTTAAAAATTTGATTGCATGTGCTTATCTTGTTACTTGATCAGTTTGTGATTTTGTTGGTTTTCAATTTTGCCGTTGTTTTGATTTTACTTACAGTGCCGGTATTAATGATATCTCGTTTTTGATAAGTGCAGGAGCTGCACTTCTATCTTGGATTCATTTTACAGTTCTTTACTGTGGATGGATAAATGCGTTGAATTTGACATAAATAAATGTTTTAATAATATAATACTGTAAAAATTATGTGCTTTGAGACTCTAGCAAATGTCATTGTGATGAGAGTCATTGTTAAAGATGTAGGTAATTAGTAATTGACTTTTGTAAAGATACTAAATCAATGACAGATTGTTTGTTGTCTTAAAACACTAGTTCTTCGTTACATTAAAACACTTTTTATTATGGTATTGTGAACTATTATGAATCTTGGTATTCCAGTTCATTTATACGGAATGTTGTTGCATATTGTGTAAACTGATCATACACATTGTGCTACTGTCAATACAGTTTGTTGTATTTCAGATTTTCTTGATGGTATTTAGACTTTAAAGGCATGTATTTTTGCTTGACAAATGGCAGGATAGCATAGTTGTTTATAACTGATCTTGATAATGTAATAGAGCTTGCCATGCATTTAGAGCTGTACCAAATAACCATTCTGAAACCCAATTTGTGATTTAATTATAATAAATGTATAGAAGACTGCCCAAATCCTAATGTACACTTGGCATCTGGTCATAACATTTATCGTGTAAACACGCCTGCTGTCTTTGATGTAAATTCTGATGGGATCAGCAGAAATGTTTGTTAGTCTCGTAGAATATGTTAAACATTACATGTATGTGTGTATTCTGTATATGACAGTATTTGTATTCAGTCTTATACTTGGATTGCACAGTAGAAACGAAAACTTTGCCATTTTTTCAATTGCTTTATGTCTTTTGTTGCAAATAAGTTTGCATGCAAACACAAGCTTTTGACATAAGCTGCTTTAATTAGAGGACCAGCGTCAACGAGGAACTGTGGGAACTGTGCCAGAGCGAAGGAGCCGAGTTTCTGAACGCCGACTTCGATGTTTGGGACAGGTATTTGGGAAAGGATGGGCTGCATCTCAACAGGTATGGTGCAGATAAAATAGCTAGGAAAATATTTGCATGTGTTAAATGCTGCTGTAAGGCTTTAAACTAAGTAGGTTGACAGTTAGAGACAAAGCCATATGTCTAAGTGGTAAAGGTGATAACAAATATAGAGATAATATGGACGTAAGTAGGCATAAATCTAGGGGTGACATAGAATATGGTTTCTCTAGCTGTCACAATTATAATACAGATGAAATTATTAATAACGGTAATGTAGTTAGTATGTCAGGGTATGGAAAACCACTGAAATGTTTTTATGTAAATGCTAGGAGTTTGATTGGGGTTTTTAAAATGGCCGAGTTGGAGATGCAAGTAAAAGTTATGAGTCCAGACATTATCGGAATCACAGAATCGTGGGCCAAGTGTGACATTGATGATACCGAACTAAATTTACAGGGATATGCTATGTTTAGAAAAGATAGGGAAAACCAGAGCAGCAAAGGTCATGGAGCAGGAGGGGTACTACTTTACATTAAAGAAGGCTTGCATGCCATGGAGCGAACAGACATAGAAAATGATCACTTCAAGGAGCATATATGGTGTGAAATCAGAAGTCACCGAGAGAAAATATTGGTAGGGGTTTGTTACAGAACACCAAGTGCTATGGAAGAAACAGATAATGGAATGTTTGCATTATTGAACAGGGTATCAAGAGAAAATGTTGTTATAATGGGTGACTTTAATTATCATGTAGACTGGGAAACGCTGGATACAGAGAGATCATGTGATAGGAAATTTCTGGACTGTGTCAATGATAATTTTCTGTTTCAGCATGTGACAAGGCCAACAAGAGGCAACAACATATTAGACCTGGTTCTAACAAGAGAGGAGAATATAGTTTCCAACGTGGAGGTTGGGCAGAATTTTTGCAACAAGTGATCACCAAATGGTCAGTTTTACTATTAACTTTGGGATTGGTCAACAAAAGCAGTTTCTGGATAGACGTAACTTTTTTAAGGGAGAATATGACCTGGCAAGGAAGATGATTACAGAAATGGATTTGGAGAGGGAGATAACAGGAAAAGACACCGAGGAAGGCTGGAGCATATTTACCAAATGTATGTCCAAAGTCATAGAATTGACCATTCCCAAACAGAAGAAAATTAATAACAAACTTCCTTGGATAACAAGGGAAGTGCAACGAAAAAGAAGGGCGAAAAACAAAGCGTGGAGGAAACTAAGTAAACTCAGATTAGCAAGTAAAGGAAATGAGCAGAATCAGCACAGACTCAAGATCTTGGAGGAACAGTATACTCAGAAAAGAAAAGCATCAGCAGTTACTAACAAGATGGCTATTGCAAATTTTGAAGGTAGATTAGCAAAAATATAAAACAGAACAGTAAAAGTTTCTACAAATATTGTAATAGAAAGTTGAGACGAAAGGACACAGTCGGTCCCCTCTTGACAGGGCAGAATGTGCAATAACAGACGATGTAGAAACTGCACAGATTCTAAATAACTATTTTTGTTCAGTATTTACAGAGGAAAGTACAAATACTATGCCAGAAGCCAAAATTGTGTTTGATGGAAATGAAGAAGAAATGCTAACAGATATAGTGTGTACAAAAGAATGTGTTATCAAGGTTTTGACCAATTTAAAGATAGACAAGAGCCCAGGATTAGATGGCTTACATCCAAAGTTTCTTTTACGAGGTTCAAATGAAATAGGACATGCAATTGCTTTGATAATCAATGAATCACTCAGAACTGGAGTAGTACCACAAGACTTGAGAGACGCATTAGTCAGCCCACTGTTCAAGAAGGAAAACGAAGTGAACCAAGCAATTACAGACCAGTGAGCCTAACATCTGTAATCGGTAAAGTTATGGAGAAAATACTGAAAGAAAGCATTTTGGAGCATTTGACTAGGCATAAAATTGTTAAAGATAGTCAGCATGGATTTACAAAGGGGCGTTCATGCCTGACCAACCTGTTGGACTTTCTGGAGGAGGTTTTTGATAAGCTAGACAAGGGCAAGGCAGTAGACATAATATATTTAGATTTTGCCAAAGCTTTTGATAAAGTACCCCACATAAGGCTGGCTGCCAAACTGAAGTCCTGTGGAATAAGGGGCAATATTCTCAGATGGATCGAAAATTGGTTGAAGGGAAGAAGACAGAAGGTTGGCATTAGGGGAGGCCATTCGCAATGGGCAAGAGTTATCAGTGGAGTGCCTCAGGGCTCAGTGCTTGGGCCATTGCTTTTCTAATATACATAAATGATATCGATGAAGGATTACTGTCCAAAATCTCAAAGTTTGCCGATGATACAAAGTTATGCAGAAATATAGATTCGGAGGATGATGCAAAAATTTTACAAGAAGATCTAAGGAAATTGTTTCAGTGGTCTGTGGACTGGCAGATGCTTTTCAATATTGATAAATGTTCTGTAATGCATGTTGGGAAGTCTAATAATGGTAATGAATATTCTTTAGGGGAAGGTTCTAACCACAACAGAAAAAGAAAGAGACTTGGGGATAATCACCCATAGAAGTATGAATCCATCTCACCAATGCATGGAGGCAGCAAAAAGGGAAACCAAATGTTGGGAATGGTGAAAAGGACAATTGTGAGTCGTGACAAAGAGATAATCATTAAACTTTATAAGTCATTAGTAAGGCCTCATCTGGAATACTGTGTTCAGGCTTGGAATCCATTCTTGAAAAAAGATATAGAACTTTTAGAAAAAGTACAAAGACGAGCAACGAAGATGGTCAATGGGTGCCATAATTTAAGCTACGAAAAAAGACTTCAATATTGTGGACTGACAACATTAGAAAGGAGAAGAGAAAGAGGGGATTTGATAGAAACATACAAAATAATGACTGGGAAAGTAGATGTGCCATATGATCGATTCTTTACATTGGCACACTATAGCAGCACAAGAGGCCACAAGTGCAAATTGTTTAAGCAGAGGGTTGGTCCAAGAAAGAAAAACTTTTTTAGTGCAAGGGTTGTGGACAAATGGAACAGTTTGGACGAGGTGGGAGTGACAGTTGAAACAGTGAACGGATTCAAAGGCTATCTAGATAAACTAGGTTATTGAATGCAGATGGTTACATCAGTGGTTTTCACACAGGCTTACTTAGCCTCCTAAACCACTTAAAATCACATTATTATTATTATTATAATGATTTATGTTTAGGCATTGTACTATAATAAATTTGAACAAATACTGTAATAAAGAAAACAAATTAGTAAGTGGCTTGAGTAAGTGGCTTGAGTAATTAGTAAGTGGATTGAGTGCTCATGAATAAGCTGGTGCACTGTGCCAAGCTTTCAGGCAGTGCTATAGAAATTTTATTTTACTTTACTTTTACTTTTTATGAAAACTGAAAGGCAAACTGGTCATACGAGCATTTGGGAGAGTCCTGTTTCTATTCAGCTAGGTAAAATGGCTTGATTCTTTCATTGCCAATCGCCAATTTACTTCCCACACTTGCCACTGTCCAAAAATTGAATTTAAATTTTAAATGGATTTTATTTTCACTTTTAATAGGCTACACATTTCCAGCAAATGATAGACGACATAGAACATGCCTAATCCCTAGTCCAATAGTTACAGCCCAGTCCATTTCTGTTGATTTGGTATTCAATATTTTTCTAATTTATTTTGTCATCATTTGGTGTTTGGTTAAATACCTGTAGTAAAGTGCAGTACTCACTGTGGCTCAGTGGGCATGTAGAAATACTATTGCAGTGATGCCAAGCTAATGTGTTTGCATTATTTGCTGCTGTTATAAGCTGCATAAGTTAAGTATGCTTTATACTCTTTAGGCACCCCAAAACACGGTAATGCCATATAATAATTATGGCTTGATTTGCTCATTTGTATACAGATAATGGGAGTTTTTGATGAAATCTGCATTTGGTATAATCATGCATGGTAAGTTGGTTATAATTTATGTTGAAATATTATTGCTAGCAAGTTTTTAAATAATGAATTATCAGAAAGCTTTTAGGATTTCAGAAGTGTTGTAAAAACTAAAAGCACTTAACACTTAACATTTGTATTTTCCCCAGTGTATGAAAGGATATAAAACATTATTAAGCATATTAAGGTATTGCATGCATATCGCTATGCAAATAGGTTTTTATGAATGTGTATAAGTTTGGAGAGCATGTAAAAAGAATTTTTTACAGAAGTAGCACTCCGTGTAGATTAATGGTTCTTATGGTGCTTTTATCATTCATGAGCTTGTCATAAGGAAACATTTTAACACTGTACTTTTTCTTTTGCAGTATATGTGTTCATGTTGAAATTTTCAATCATGTCATTTTTATGATATCATTCAGCTGTTTTAGTAAATAAATAAGCATATTAAATGTTTAGAAGTGATGCACACATCAGTGGTTCCCAACTGGTGTACACAAACTGTTGCAAAGGTTTACTTCTTGAAGGAAATAAGAATCTAGAAAATTGTAAGGAAAAAAGAGATAAAGATCTAAAGATTGGTGGGGAAGGGTAACAGTCAATAAGTATCAAGAGGGAATTTGAGCGAAAACAGGATTGTATATGAATCAGACAAGTTGTAATTGTACAAGATAGTCTGTGAAAAGAGTTCAAAATTACTGAGAAGCAAAAAAGGTCATCTCACTTTTTTTAGAGAAAACTGGAAGTGATCTCCAAAATTTATTTAAATGCCAATAAAAAGACATACTGTAAAACTAGCAACAATATTTCAGATGTAACGAAATGTTATATGTTACGTGCCTAGGGTTACACAAGAAGTTCACTTGTTTACTTGGGGTAAATTTTTGAAAAGGCTGGAAATCGCTGGCATATGTGACAGTAATAAGTAAAATCTGTTGTGTGATATTTGTAGTAAAATTTAATTGGATACGTCTAGACATTTATAAACTAACACAACCCATCAGTACCGGTAATTATCATGCCAATGCATGTTTTAGTCAACCCGCACATTCGCACTTCAGTTCACCGTCACTCCAAACATCTTCCAAACCTGCCAAAAATTTAGAACCCACCCCTATTTGATAGGGGTTCTGCCATCCTCTTCAGTGTATGAAATTTATATGCAAACTGGTAAACTGTTGAATACTGTGTCCAGACTCATTATATGGATTCTGTTGAACTCTAATGGTGCTATTCAGTTTGTTTTACTGTCCACTTATTCGAATTGCCATGCATCACCATTATGCCATTGTTTGTGGAATTGCAAGCTATATTGTTTTGCATGTCCGTTGCTTTTAAAGTTACAAACAGCATGATTTAAAGTGGCTTTTAAGGCATTGCTGCTTGTGTAAAAGCCACCAGGGGCATTAATGGGGCTTGAAACCACTCCGTCAGCCTACCGCTACAGCGCATAACCCACTCTGCCACCTTCCACCCCCAAAAGTTTGAAGTTTGGCGAGTTCTAATATTTTTATTTCAAGCCAAAGTGAGCTGAAAATGGGTTATTCTTTGCTTTCTTTTGTTGTCCAGTAAACTATGATGCAGCATTCTTACTGTATTAAAAGAAACCATTGTAACTATACAAACATACTGGGTATATATCCATGTATATATGCATACATGTGCTTTCAGTGATTACAGATAGATCAATATTTTCTACTAGGCAACAGAAATTGAATTTATATTATATTCTCATGCAATTTCTATATTTGTTGTTTAATCAGATTTTTTCCCTTAATAACAGCTTGCAAGACACTCATTTTACAAAATTAATTAATCCAGCAAAAAGAAACTTGGCACTATATAACAAATTTAAAATTTACATTATTTTTAAATGATATGGTGTAGATGTCTGAGATAATTAATCTATTTTCTGAAGACATTTTTGTCCTTTGTCTCTTATGGTAATTTGTTTTTATTTTCATGATATTTGTTGCAGTCTGCTATTATTATGAATATGTTTACAGTTTACCATTAATCATGTGCTGTATCAATGTGGTACCTATATAAAATCTATAAAAAAAATTTGCTTACTGAGCAATTTTTTATTAGGTTTATCTGAAGATCTATGTTGTAAATTTTCACTTTGTAGTATGTCTTTCCAGATGATATTTTTGGAATTATCTTTTCCCAAATAACCGTAGATGTTTTTGCCACTAGGGTGGATAGTTGTGAATTATATTTTTTACTGAAACAATTGGTGTTCCAATTAACTTGCCGCAGATGTTTGTGCATTATGTTTTTGTTATTGAATTCATGTGTTCAAACAATTTGACTTTTAAAAAATCAGCAACAATTTGCAATTTTTTTCAGTTTAATTATTTACTTCAAAGAGACATTTGAGGTTCATTTTCATTTACTGTAAATAATTAAGTGAAACATAGGTAATTAAGATGTATGCCCTTTAATTGCATGATGTGATTTCAAGTGCTGTATTTTATAGGAACTTAGGAAGTACAATGCTGAATGCATATTGTGTTTCAATGCAACAACTTTTGTATATCTGTCAAGCAACCCAAAGCTTATGAGACAGTTAACATAGCTACAATATAATTAACACTGTCAACTTTATAATGTCGGCCATAGTGAATGTTATTTAGGTTTGTAGGCCTAATATTCGTATGGACCAGTGCGTTTCAGAGGTTAACCTTTCCCAGCATTCTTCCTTTTTAAATGTAAACCTAATGAATTAGTTAATCCCATAGTGGACAGTTCTCCTCTCTCGTTCTATCACCAGGGGAGTCTTCATCTCAGTAATTCTCAGTTTATCAACTTCTCAACGGTTTCAGTATTTTAACCCCTTGACTGAAATGTATTCACTGCTGCTAGATTACCCTACATACATCCGGGCATAAAACTTGCCAGACATCACTGAGGTCACGTGAATTCCAGCCAGGCATTGCTGCCCATTTGTTGAAAAATATCTATATCTCTATAGATATCTATATCTACTAGTATATGAAAAATATCTATTCAATACTGCAGACATTAGGCAATTGACACTAATGCGGCCAATAGACATTTCAGGACGCTGGGAATACATACTAATATTTGACGAAACTCACACTGCAGTGGTTAATAGACATTTATACTGATGCTCACGCCACCGTCAAGAGGTTACAAAATTCTGTTCACAGTATAAAAGCTTTATAAATCCTGCTAATAATTTGACGTTCAATAAACTTATTGATTCACCAATAATTAACTCTTTGGTTATTTCAGTTGACAGTGCAAAATTTCCCAAATTTTAATGCCAACACCACTGCAATAAAAGTTATCCATCATAACCAAACTTATTTCTTAAAGGTTTTTGAAACTCAAAACACAGTATTAATAGAAGCAATGGAAGGACAGATCAAAAACAAGAAGCAAAATGATGATGGTGAACCAATCATTTGGCCCTTTTATTATCTTTCGTGAGGCTATTTCAGGCAGCTTCACACATTGCCCACTGTTGCCTAAAAGCCAGCAAATTTTCTACTCCCACTTTCCATACTGCCAATTTTACAACTTTTCTGGGGACCCTTTCTAAAACTATCTCTAACTCCGGAATGTGTTAGGTTTTTTGTTAGCACAAAATTTTAAAATGCATAAAGATTATTACTGTATTTCTGCCATTCCTCTTCTGACACAAAGTCCAAATTGCATTCTATCAATATTAACTTTGTTACAACACAGTCCGCTTTGGCCAACTGTCTCTGCGGCTTTTATGCTACGTTTCAGCAATTTGATTGATCTGTACGAACTGCAGTTCAACAGATTCCTTTTCCTTTTCAGCCGGGTATTAGTACACTTCTTTTTTACTTGTATAATAAGCCTGCACTTTTCCTTTCATTTATGATGGCAATGAAAACTTTGCTTAGTTGCGAATACTTTGACCATCAGCTCCTAAACATTTGAACTTCAGCATTTGACTTTCAGATGATTACCATATTCATTGTTAGCATTTCTAGTGTTCAACCTTTCAAAGAGAACCATCAAATAAAAAAGTGAAAACCCATTTGATAGTTGTAAATGACTCATTACTTTACAATGTCACTGAATACAGTATTGATAAATTTACAGTACATAACAAAATTACATCAAAATCCATAGTCTGCCACAGAATTCACACAAAATGATTTAAATAAAATATCAATATTATATACCGGTAGATTTAAGAGCGAGTGCCGAGCAGATTGTATGATAATTATAATTAATATTGTAATGGTATCATTATCTAAACTGAAGTGTTACTCTTAACTTCGAATATTGACCATAACTGTATCGCAATTTGTATTTAATTACTACACCGATATGTAATAGTTAATTATTATCCTCTACTTAAATAATTTTGCAATTTGTGATTTTAGTTGGAAAAACTTTTGCTTCTTACTGCAACCGTCTGCATGTTTGCAAAAATTCACATTTGTTTTAACACTTCACACTGTACCTCACCTTGATGTCATAGCATTTTTAAATCCTAGTCTTGTGAGTACAATAGAATGTACTATTGTTAATGTCAACTGATTACTATTGCTTCAGCTTTCACTACGACTCTCAAGCATCAGCACATCAAACCTGTTCTTAAAACGTTGGACTGGTTGCCTGTACTTCTGGACTGGTCTTCTGATTTTTAAGAGATTGCAGGCTGGCCAAACTAACTACTGTATCTGAAATGCATACCAATCGTCCTAATCGTCGGCGGAAGATGGCAGAGTGGGTTACGTGCTGGAGCGTCAGGCTGACGGAGCGGGTTCAAGCCCCGTCAGTGCCCCTAGTGGCTTTCACACAGGCAGTAATGCCTTCTAAGTCACTTTAAATCATGCTAAGTTTAAGTTTTAAACATCCTCACTGAACAAAATTTGCCGACCCCTTTTTAATGTGCCTTGTAAGAAATTGTATTCTGTTGCAAAATTCTGTACCTCTCTTCCTCTGTTAGGTCTTCCAATACAATCAAGTACTTTCAAGTACAGATTTAAACATATCTTGCATTGCTGTTTCTCACTCCAACTGAGCTCTGGAGTCTGGAATAACTCGACCTACAATGTATTACATAACCCAATCTATTGTAGATGGATTTGGAGAATCACTGAATGAAACTTCTGAGCATTAGAATAGGTGCTGTAAAGTGCATAACTATTATTATTAATATCAACCATCTTTAATTGTCCCTCGAAAGTGGTATGCAGATGTGGCTGCATGCACATTTTAAAAGTACCAGCAAGTCTATTATCTAATATAATAATACTGATTATCTAACTGTACTTGTACGGAGATCGACTGTGATCGAGAGGAGATCGGTTCTTAGGTCCAGTCGGAGAGTGCAGTTGTTGGTCCCTCCCCCGTCCAAGACCCCTAAGTTTGGGGAAAGATCATTTGCGTGGGGGAATCCCGCCCTGTGGAACTCTCTTCCAGACAATGTGACTGGAGCAGTCTCAGCTGGACTTTTCATTAGAAATTTGAAGACACATTTATTTAATATTGGATATGAATTGTGTTAAGCGCTTTTGTTGTAGGCCTTAGCCTTGTCTACTGCGCTATATAAATTGTCAATAAATAAATAAATAAATAAATAAATATTCTATGCCTGTTTGTCTGATTTGTGAGTCACGCTACACAGCAGATGTTGGAGGACATCGTTGCTATAGGCAACCAAACGTTATGATGAGCAAAGCGTCTCAATTGCCTGATTGGCTGCACACTGTATGGCATCACTGGGGGCGGCCCGGCGCAGCCTCCCGTCGGAGACCAAGCCCCAGCCCCCCGTGGGGGCAGTAGGCCCTACTGGGGACGAAGCCTCCCGTTGGAGACCAATCCCCAGTCCCCATGTGGGACCGTATGTTCTAAAAGGGGTGCAGCCCCCAGTAGGACCGTAACAGTGAGTCTCAGTAAACCTAAAAGGGGCCGTAGGCCCACTGGGGGCGCATCCCCTGTAGGAGACAAAATCCCTTTGGAACCATAGGCCAAAATTGTAGTCGTTGGTTCCGTTATGGTGTGCAGCCCCCTGTGGTGGGGGCAAGACCATCCAGTAAGGCCGTAGGAAAAATTCTAAATGATAATCACACATTCACTTTACATTTTCAGATGTAAAAAAATTGCCATATGTAATAATATGAACTTTTGCAATAAATCGGGGTAGGAAATAGCCACTCCCCCTGCATTTTTGACAGGTTAACAGATAGTTAAAATATAAAACTTGGCCTTAAATTGTAATCATAATATTACTCTGGAATCTGCTGGTTTAAACAACATCTTTAAATTGCCAATTCTTGCAATATGCTTATGATTGTAAATATCAGCAAATACTGTACAATGTGTACATTGTAATCAAATTAAAAAACAGATATTATACAACAACCTCACTTGAACAGTTTGGAACACAAACAAATTTTCTCTGTACAGAATACATTAGGATTACAGTAACAATAGTCATATTCAAATTTAATGCCACTATAGAGATAACAATACTGAACAGTGCCTGCTGAAACAGCAACATGCTGGCTCAAAATCAAAGACAGAGCCTGCCTTGAATCATCTATTGGTAATAGTTGCCCTAGCACCAACACATATTTAAACTGTGAAGCAGTTAGCAAATACACGTCTTTCTTTACAGTATACAATTCATTAATTTTTAGCAATAAACCTCTGTCTGCATAGCTTATGCCATACTACAGTATACTGTATATGCTTAGCGGAATATCAAGATTACACAAGGAGTGTTCCACAAGCAATGATGATTGATAGAGTATAGATGTTTACTGAAATCACTTAGCATCTTGCATCCATGTAAACTTGCATGCACATGGATACATTTATTTGATTAAAATATAAAACTCTTGACCTAAAATTGTAATCATAATAATATTACTTAGGAATTTGCATCATCATAATAATCATCATCATCATCATCATCATCATCATCATCATCATCATCATCATCATCATCATCATCATCATTTCTTCTGCATGGACACAATGCCCGTTGGTGTCTATTGCAATTTGAGTTTGCCTCCTCTATTTGTTACTGTCTTGTGTGACTTTGTAAGCTTTATATATGTCCATGTTGCACCATTCTTTAATATTGTCTATCCATTCTTTTCGTGGTCTTCCTCTGATGTTTTTGCCTTCCATTAATCCAAGCGTGATACTTTTTATCAGCCTTTCATCACTCATTCTGCAGATATGACCAAATAGGAGGAGTTTCAATGACTTTTTGGATGATGTCTTTTGCTATGCCCATTCTTTGTTTTACCTTTTTGTTGTTGAATTTGTCAAACCACTTGATTCCTAGAATGTTTCTGTAGCACTTCATTTGAAATGTATGAAGTGTATGGATATTTTTCTTGTTTAAAGTCCAAGTCTCGCGTGCATGTTTGATACACATCTGATTAAGTAGAATCTATAGAAGTGTCTAAATACACAAAATTAAACATAGGTCTATGGACAAACAACAATTGAAAGTCAATTCCACAAACACATCAAGTAACTTCTGCATTAGGGATAATGTAACAATTTCAGAGAGTATGCTTTCCAAAAACTGCTCAATGAAGCAGACAGTCTGTGTCTTGGGAGTGGTAATAATGACCAATTCTATAAGGACTGGCCATGAGTAACAACAAGAAACAACAAAACATTCACATTACGGCTGAATTTGAATATAATAAAAACAGTCTTCTGATTTTGAATATAAAAGGTTTTCTGTAAGGGAGAAAAACCATTTTCACCGGCAAAGTACCTGAAATCTTTATGAAACTAAGGATCAAGTGAACTGATGAAGACAGCATCATCCACATTTTCAGAAAGATTGTCACTATTTGGAAAGCTGGATCCAGAATCAGATTGACTGCCACCGGCCAACAGGCACGGACGTTCCACAACCTTGTTATACCCTGCGATGTTGCCTGACTTCACAGAGACGTTGTCTGACTTGGCAGTCTCGCTTGACGATGAGCTCAGAAGATTTGTCTCGTTGGTGCAACATGACGAAGAGACAGAAAAGGTTTCTTTTCTCGGAAGCAGGTCTTGTATTTCACTGGTGTAACTTCCAGGTGTATGAGCTGCATATGGAATTTGGCCATTTGATGAATCATAATACGAGTAGCAACTGGCTTCAAACTAAAATAAAAAATAGTTTCCAAGCATAATGATGCATGAACGATAGCCTGTTAATCAAAACAGTGCAGCCAATGGTGAAAACCGAACTGTGAAGGAAAATATGATCATAAAGAAATTCATCTGTGAAACTGTACAAAATAGTAAGACATTTAAACTAATCCAGCTGCCTTATAATGTGATTTTTCATTCTAGTATGAGCTTAGGTACAGCACCCAGCATACCAATATTTTTTCAGGTAACAATTAAATGAAGCAGAAAATTCATAGGCTTGAGCAAATTATCTTTGGAAATCTGCCAATCCAATGCATTTTAAGGTCAAAATGTCAAAATAATATTACCACGATTTTCACCAGCTATCTGCACCACGCACTTAGACGCCACTGTAAGTGTTGCACGTCTATATCCATAAAAGCCTCTTTTAAATTACATAAAGAAAATATCAGAAATTGTAATACATCACACATTTGTTACCGGTTTTCCAATGTTTGTGGCACGGTACCGCTCTGGTGTAGTAATTTGTATATCAAGAAATGTGTTCTGAACCCATCTGCAAAGAAATATGACCTCTTGATAACTTAATTCTCTCCTCTTCTGCACAGTCAACTTGCCCATACTTCTGTTTTAGTTTTAGAAGTGACAAATGAAGTACACATTTTAGACATTATGCCCTCTTTCAGTAAGATTCTAGAACTTGAAACATCTCATCAGCATGAGAAAAACAGTTAACAATTAAAAAGCAAAGAATAAAGCCATTGACAATAAACATTTCTGAGCGTAAGAGCTTACTGCTTGCAAACAAGAGTTAAATGACAATGATTCTGTAAAAGTCCAAAATTACATTCTAAAGTTTTGTCAGAATGACGACAATAAATCTGAAGTTACTGTCAACAGGATTAGGTGAAAACATAAATGCAAGGCACAATGCCCAAAGTGACAGGTTATATCACTCTCACTTTTCCTTTTCATGACAGCAACTGAATGAGGGCAGTAGCTTTTAGAGGTACCATCAATGTTTCAATTCAGGACCTTATGACTGGCCTGACAGTCCAGTTCACTCAGGTCATATCATGTCAGGTCAGGTCTTCGTCCTCCAGCTGTGTTCAGCTATTGAATTCTCTATGACATCTCTCCAAAGTTCTCTGTCCTTTGCTATTTCTTCCAAGGCCATTCGGTGTCTTCAGTCAGTTTTTCCGTTGAGATTCAGTCGTGCCATGTTCATTCAGATCCTCTTCCAATCCACCCACCAATTTGCCATCTTTTTAGTCTTCCTTGAGATCATTCCCCCTCTGGTTTGTAGTTGAAAATTCGTTTCTGGTTTCTTATTTCTTCCATTCTGAGTGTGTAAAGTCCATTTCATTCTTCTCCCTCTGATTACTTCAATGATGCTCGGTTGCAGTGTTCTCTCTCTAACTTCTTCAATTGTTATACAGTATGTTCTTTATATCCAATCCTTAGTATCCTTCAAAGCCATTTATTTGTTGCTGCTATTATTCTTTTCTCCAATTCTCTTTTTATGGTGCAAGATTCACATCCATATATTAGTATTGGTATTACACAAGTATTATGGTATTATGATTTTATCAATCACAGGGAGATCAAAGCAACATAAAGAAAACAATAGAGGAGTTAAAAGAAATAGCACCGCCATACGAAGAATACGAAAATGATATCTTAAAAGAGGAAGTGATAAGAGCAGTGAATAGATTGAAGAGCAACAAAAGTCCGGGCAGAGATGGCATTACAGGAGAAATGATAAAGAAAGGAGGTGAAATAGTGATACAGGAACTACACAAAATATATAACTACATATGGAAGGAAGGAAAAAGCCCAGAAGAATGGAATAAATCAATCTTGATCCCCATACATAAAAAAGGGAGTGCAATGGACTGTAACAACTACCGGACGATTGCATTGATCAGCCACCTAGGAAAAGCTCTCATGATGATACTAACAGAAAGGCTAAGAAATCAAACAGAAGAACACCTGGCAGACGAACAGGCGGGATTTCGAAGAGACAGGAGCACAACACAGCAGATACTGGTCCTGAGGTTGATAGGGGAAAAAGCACGGAGAAAAAATAAACCGGTTTTTAATTGCTTTATAGATTTTCAAAAAGCATTCGACAGCATTGACCAAAATGTCACCCGGGCATCCATGGAGTCATATGGGGTAGATCACAAATTAATAAGGATATTGAAGGACATTAATACAAGGGCAGAAGCTGCAGTTAGAGTGGGCGGAGTAGTGGGGAGTTATTTTAAAACGGACAGAGGGACCAGACAAGGAGACCCAATATCCCCAAATACATTCATAGTAGTATTAGAAAGAATAATGGACAAAGCAAAAAGAGAAAACACTGGGGTACAAGTACACGGAATATGGGTAAATAATCTGTGTTTCGCAGATGATGTGGATCTGGTTGACACGGACGTACAGCGATTGGAAGAACTAGTAACAGAGATAAACAGAGAGGGAAGGAGATACGGATTATATATGAACTTAGCCAAAACAAAAACAATGGTGTTTGGAGATAGAAATATTAAAATGAACCTGAAATTGGATGGAGTTCAAATAGAAAATGTGGAGATGTTCACTTATCTAGGATCACTGATGACACAGGACCTGTCATGTGGAAAAGAGGTCGAAGTGAGGATAGCCAAAGCGACATCGGTATTGCAAGCCATGGACAAGATTTGGAAAAGTAAAGAAATACAAATGAAAACAAAGATGCGAGTATTGCAGACATGTGTGTTCAGCAGCATGTTATATGGATGTGAAGCTTGGGTGTACACGAAGGAGATAGAAAGAAAAATATTAAGAGAGAAAGTGCTACCGGAAATTACTACGAATCCGATTAATAGACAAGATACATAATGAGGAGATATACCAGAGAGTACAAATGAAAGAAAATTTAATGCAGATGAGTATAAAAAGAAAACTAAGGCTGTTTGGGCATATCTGTAGAATGAAGGAGGACAGAAAAATCAAGACCTTAGTGTTTGGAATAATCGAGGGAACGAACAGAAGGGGCAGACCACACAGAGAATGGGCGGACGACATTGCGCAGTGGGGCGGAGACAGCCTACAAAGGCTAAGCCATGCCGCGCAAAACAGAGAGGTGTGGGAGACAATAGTGGAAAAGGCATCGGGCACCTACGGGCGTTGAGCCTATGGTTGTTGATGATGATGATTACACAAGAGTTGAGAATTCTTAATTTTTGTTTTCATTCCAATGTAATGTCTTTTTAACATTTCGGTATGTAGCCTGTTGAATGTAGAACCTGCCATTGCTCTTCTTCTTTTGATCTCCAAGTTCGAACATCCCTCTGATTCCAATTCATTTCCAAAGTAAATGAAGTTCTTCACCATTTCAAATTCATTTCTGTTGTGTGTAACTATTGGCCATTTTCCCACTTTCTTTGTAATTGGCATTATTTTTGCTTTATTAGTGTTTATTTCTAATTAAAAATTTCTGGCTCTCCATTGTTAAGGCCACTGTTAATTCTACAATCCTTGAAAGGTATTCTGCTCTTAGACATGTGTCATCAACAAATTTTTCACCATCTATATTTCCTGGCTTTAGAGATGTTTCCAACCCATTCATGTTTTACATCTGTCCCAAGATGTAATCTAATATCTAATAATAAGCAAGAGTTTTAAAAATATAATGTTGAAGAGTATCAGTGATAGGATACATCCTTGTATAGATCCTGTTTTGATTTTGAACCACTCAGTCTCTTCTCCGTCAATTCTGATACATGCTAAAACTGTGCTGTAAAAATTTTCAATTGCCCTCATCATTTTGGCATCAGTGCCATATTTCCCAGGAGTTTCCATGCCCTGTCTCCCTAAATAGACCCATAAGCTTGAACAAAAATCGATGAAGCACATCTTTGTTAAATTCTAGTTCTTTTCTCAATGAGTTGCCAAAGGACAAAGATTTGGTCAGAGCATCCTCTCCCTTCCTGACTACACACTGGTTTTCCATGAGAGTTTCCCGTACAGTCATTGGCACTAGTTGTTTCTCAGTGTGTGGCCCTAGGCTCTGTAATTCATTACCAATATCACTTCGTATAACTAATACTTTATCATCTCCAGATCCGGTCTTAAAACAAACCGGTTTGACTTGGCTTATCCCCCTTAGATTGCTCCCTCGCTGTTCTGACTGACCTTTTCAGATTGACCTGACTCTAATTCAATTTGGATTTGGTGTGCCATCGGCTGATGCCCTAGGCCAGTGATGGGCACACATTTTTATCTGAGGGCCGCAAAAATGTCTGTGATGAAAGCCGAGGGCCGAATATTTTTTCGGCATTTACAGTGTAGAATTAAATTTTTAAGTAGTCTCCAAAACGACTTTAACATAACGTATCATATACTGTTCAGTATAAGTAAATTATTAATAAACCAAGACTGTCAAGTCGAAGAAAAGTTAGTAAATATTAAAAGCATTATTTCTAGTTAACGATCAAGTGCCAAAGTGTAAATCCAATTTGAATGCTGAATTTTCCAGTGAGGCGTTGTCAAATGTTTCATGTTTTAGAGGGCCGCGCATTAATGCAATATTTCTCGATGTCGGGGGCCGCACAAAAGGGCTTCGAGGGCCGCATTCGGCCCGCGGGCCGCACTTTGCCCATCCCTGCCCTAGGCATTTGATAGCGGCGCCACAGAAGTTGATTGATTGATTTTTTAACATGACTATGGGGAAACTTTCCCTGGTACACTTAAGAGGCTGATTCCTCTGGTGTTTTTGCATCCCCTTCTGTCTCCTTTCTTGTGTATTGGTATTATATGTGCTTTTCTCCAGTCTAATGGAGTTTTCTTGGTGATATTCCATACTGCTGCTATGACCTGATGTAGCCATCTAATTGTGTACACACCAGTGTTTTGGCGCATTTGTGCTGTGATATTGCAGAGTCTTGTTGGGGTTTTGTTTTTTGTCTCATCTGTTTCACTGTTCACTAATCGCTGAGTTATCATGTCATCAAATGACATTACCTTTCTCATAGAATTCAAATGACACTACAAATAATCACCTTATTGTACTCTACCACATTTCTATAAAGAACATCTAACCTATTGACCATGACTATCTTTGTACCATAAATACACCAAACAACCTCTCAACCTATACCTGAGGAATTAGTTTTGAAGCTGTATAGCATTTAAAGTTTGGAGTCATGTCTATTTTGACTTACACAGATCAAAGAAAGATAAGTTAGGCATTAGCATGCATTTTGTACTTGCAGGTAGATTTACAATACATCTGTCAGGTTCATACATCATTCCTGGTCATATCTCAATACATTTTCACAATACTTTTTTAAATTTCCTTCATCAAGGCACCACAAAATTACAAATAGTAACTAAGTCCCTGCAGTGTTAGGCATATTTGGACGCAGGTCAGAGTTAACCCTCTGCATCCCTTTGGAACACTCATTTTGTTTTACTTACTTGTTCTATTTATGACATATTACTGAATTCATGTTTTGGTCCAATAAATGTTTATCTATCTATCTATCTATCTATCTATCTATCTATCTATCTATCTATCTATCTATCTATCTATCTATCTATCTATCTATCTATCTATCTATCTATCTATCTATCTATCATCTATTTAATCTATCTACCTAATTCTGTATAAGAAAGTAATGTCACTTGCAACATGCAGTGGTCAACGAAGTGCTGACAGTGCTTACTAGTGACTAAAAGACAAGACGAAAAACAAAAAGCTTTCAGACTAGAGTGAAAAACAGCGCTTTGCTGAGGCAAACACAAAAGGTAATGCTTTCCATACAAAATGAAGTAACTGCATAAAACCTCTTGCATCAAACGATAGCATGTACAGTTTACATCAAGGAACAATTAACAGTAGAGTGTCACAAGAAGAATGTAATGTAATGTAGCATTTGTATAGTGCCTCTTAGATTTCTACTCAGAGGCACTCCTGGTTTTGGAGTATATGCAGCACATTCAAGTATGTATAGTCTGATGAGAGATTGAAGATTTTCTGGGTCTGAACATCCTCGATATTTGTTCAAGGATCATCATCATCATCATCATTTCCTCTTTCCTTCATTAGTTGAAGATGAGGTGACGTCATGTTCAAGGAACATGTTTATTATTTATTCTAAATTTATATACAATTCCTTTCTTTTAAATATAAAGATCACACAGAATAAAATAAAGGATACATACCTGTACAGGTACCATCCCAAACCAATAACAACACACAAAAAACATAATATGCCGCCAATACTGCTGATAACAATGATAATCAGGTTGTTATTCTGTGAACCTGAAAAAAAACAAAAACGACCTGAGTTAATGATTCAGATAAAACTGATACTGTCAAAATAGAATAAAACCATCGCACAAAATTATATAATTATGTACGAGATTTAACAGGCTGGCATGTCGCCTACTTATATCAATGTCCGTAGTTTCATTTCGCTTTTCAAAGCGTGATTCTTTTCCATCTTCTGAAATGCTTTTGATCATAACACTGTAGATTGTGCCGGGTTGAAGATCATTTATTTGAAATGAATCGAAGGAAGAATTCACTCTAAATGTCTCATCTGAAACAGAAGTTTAAAGTTAAGTTTAAAGACATTGATTCAACAAGTAAAATAAACAAGTATTTTTGTAAAAAGAGAAAATCCAAGAATCCATACAATCGTACACTTACTCATCCTCAACATAAACAGAAACTCCATTACAACAACCTGCTTAAGGAGAAACACTTTCAACAATATAGCAATTTATTTGACTAAGCAAATGAGTTATAACAACAACCATGTTACTGTCCAACATGAGCAAGAGAGCACCACTAAGGAAGGGCCTTCAGTGCTGCCCTCCCACTTTTGTATACTCTCTCAAATTTCCATGTAACTATGGTACTTTTGAATTCCAATTTTAGCATTGCCATTCTAACTATGATACTTTTAAGGTCTTAACGTTGTCATTATAACTACGGTCCCTTCGAGTTCCTATTTCACAAGACTGCTCACTTTCGTGAAGACATTTATTTATGACGCAGAAGGCGATGACGTAGGCGTCGGGGTATCCTCTCTTTTGGCAAGATGTTTCATCCGGCTGTGACCATTCTGCGATTAAACTCGAAGAGCCAACTTTACTCACATGGAAATCATTTGGGGGCTTCAAATCTAAAATTAAACATTACATTCTTTATTTATCTAAAACCCTGACAGAGTATAAATTTACAAATAGATAATAACAGAACTGCAGAACTGAATTAGTTATAACAAAACTCTCTATCATTCTCGCCAATGCTCTCATTACCATTCTTTATACAATGGCATTGCAATTCTAATCTGCACAAGCTTCAAATTACTCAAATTAAAAGTAAATTAAACAGATCAAAATTTCAAAGGTCCTAGTCTGTATCATTACCTAAACCATCCGTAACAATTATTAGAATAGATTTAAATAAAAAACATATTTGCCTCCATTTTGCATATAAGTACAATTGCTCATCAGCATTCCACTGCTGATCACATGACCAGTGGACAGAGCCTTTTCCGCAGAGATGAAAAAACGCAAAATTTTCTCAGGAAGACCAATCACCTTTAACTCTGCTGATGTCTGATTTGGAAGAAAAGTTTTCCACTGCAGCATGTCCTAAACACATAATCAGCACAAAATATATTAATCAAATCTTAAATATTAATGCTATATATACCTGTGTATATACCTGTATATATATACTTAAACTGCTAAAATATTGCACTGCATTCCAACTTAGAAAATACATACAAATAAGAACAGGCAAATCATTAAGTAGCAAAGTAAACCATGATGAGGCACTCAAATTGATGCAAATGAAAGTGATGGCCATTACTTATCATATACTTCATTAACACTCAAATATGCTCATAAATTTAACTTTAAATCAAAGTAAAACTCATCCAGAAAATCAGAAATCACAGTAAAATGCTTCCATACCAAACACAAAGACGGTCTCAGGGAACCGCTGCACCAGTACAGCGTGTAGGATGAAATGTCATTCATTGAATTCCAGCTGAGAAAGTATGAGCCATAACCATCTCCCTTCACCACAAACTGCTTTGGAAATGACAGTTCTTGAAACAAAAAAGGACAGGACATGTATGTTGTCCAAGATGGCCGTGACAAAATATCACTGTCGGTTATTCAACAGATGATACATTAATTTTCAATGCAAGTCATTTCATATGTTAATTAGAGTATGTACTAAAAGATACATCCTGAGCTATTAGGTGCCTTGTATATTCTAAATAAATACAGAGATTGAAAGAGTTGGCATATGATGCAGCCAAATATGGTGCTGCATCTTGTTCAATACATGTAATTCCAGTGGCATTATATGCATATTCAAAGTTCTATTCCATCTGCTCAAATAGCATAGGTAGACGTTTGGGGATGTGCCTTACAGCTATCAGTATTGCAGAATGATATCAATGCCTAATGTACAAGCATTATTTAAACTTAGATTAACAGTCCCAATGTCATTCATTCTGGTTGAAACAGGTCTCAACAAAAGTCAGAAATTCATTTTCACCGTACCTACTTCATTTACAAACCACGTAAATATTATAGTTTTAGAGGTAAAGCACCTGGTAATTTGCAAAAAGCATGATACAAACACACGTGCATGTGCAAACTAGAGATGCGCGGGTATACCCGTACCCGCGGGTATACCCTACCCATACCCGCGGGTATGTGTAGGGTACATATTTTACGGGTACAGGTTGGGTACGGGTATAGCACTACGGGTACGGGTACAACAGTTTCTACCCGTAAAAAATGATATCTTCATTTCTCACTACTAATACTATAGCAAATTAGTAATGCAGTAATAGAAAAAATATTACTGAGTAAAGTGTATTAGTGTAACTTGTATATTGCATTCAGGTTGTCAGACAGTTATATGTCACTGCATGCATTTTACTCACTGAAAGCATAAAGGAAATACAAATGACGTTATCTGACATCATCAGTAAAGTAGCAAACATAATTAAACGTAAAATCATTGTAATGGTGTCCTGCTGTGACAATGTTCCTCTGGTAAATTGCTTTGTTTAACTTCAGCTCTAATGCCTGCTCATTTCTAAACTATATCTACTAAATATTTTAAACAGGCCCATCGAGTCTTCTAGTCCATGTCCAACATTCATGCAGGCTTAGGATGCTTAACTGCAGCATTGCTTTCATTACTCACCATTGTTGTCTGAACGAAATAGAAATATAGCCTAGTAAGCTAAGTAGGTATTCAAGTAAATACGTTACAAAAATATTAAAATTTAATCGAACAATTAATCGATTAAATTTTCTTTAATCGATTAAAAGTTTTAACTATTAATCGATTAATTAATCGTTGAAAACCGCAGCCCTAATTTTTATATGTTTATTACATATGTGTACAACTGTACATGTTTCAGATAGCTTACTTATTGTTTTGTTACTGATAGAATTTTTGATGAACTTCAAAGTCTAATTTTAATTTTTTAATTTATATATCTTCTCATGAAGTATGAAGAATGTAATTGCAAATGTTAAATTTTTCTTTTCATATTCTTGTATATAATCAAAAACTCTTTCAAATCATATGGTATGGTATGGTATCGTCCATCCTCATTGCTGAGGGTCGGAGGCTATGCAGGCTGATGACAAGGTTCTCCATGTGACTGTCTTTTGCAGTTCTAATGCAATTGATAATTGGTTGTTTTGTCCATTCCACAATATCATCCGTCCATCGTCTACGAGGCCGTCCTCTCTTCCTCTTGCCATTAATTCTGCCATGCAGTATCGTTGTACATAAATTGTCTGCTCGCACTATGTGACCAAAGTATTTCAGTTTCCTAAATTTGATAACTGAGTATAGACGCCTATTTCCCCCAAGTTCTTCTATGATTGAGGCATTTGTTCTATGTTCTTTCCAGCTGATGGACATCATTCTTCTGAAAGCTGTCATCTCGAAAGCAGTGATTCTTTTCTGATCTGCCTTTTTCACTGTCCAAGCTTCAGCTCCATATGTTGCAATGGGCCAGACCAATGCTTCCATCAGGCGTTTCTTTATGTGCAGACTGAGCGACCGATCCTTCCAAACAGTAGTGAGTGTCTTTATGGCTGAACGCCCCATGCCAAGCCTTGATCTTATTTCAGAGCTGCAGTCATTATCCTCTGTAATTAATGAACCAAGATAATGGAAGGTTTCCACTTGTTCGATAGGTTGCCCACGACACATGATATTGATTTTGATTTTAATCCTTTTGTCTGTAGCTACCATTGCCTTTGTTTTTTTAATGCTAATTTCAAGACCAAGTTCTCTCGATGCAAAATCCACTTTATCTACCAGTTCCTGCAATGAATTTGGCGAAGTTGCTATCAAAACTATGTCATCAACATATCTCAGGTTGTTAATCACTCATCCACTGATGTTAATTCCTGTATCTGAAAGTTCATCTGCTGAACAGCTCATTATGTGTTCTGAATAGCAATTAAATGACATAGGGGAGATAAGGCAGCCCTGTCGTAGGCCTTTTCCAATCATAAACCAACCTGTTGTTTCTTTGTCCACTCTTACAGTAGCTTGTTGTTCCTTATACAATTTTTGAATTATGTCAACTGTGGCGTGGCATAATCCCATTCCCTTTAGTATTTTCCAGAGCTTTATGTGCTGTACTGAATCAAACGCTTTTTTATAGTCTATGAATGCCATGTACAGCGGTACTGACATCTCTCTAGCTTTTTCCATTATTAGTCTTAGATTGAAAATTTGGTCCCTTTTCGGAAACCCATCTGCACATCCGAAAGCTCATTTTCTGCTAGTCTTTGCATTCTATTTAATAAGATTCTCAAAAGTATTTTGCTGGCGTGACTGATTAACGCTATAGTTCTGTAATCCTCGCAGTTTGTTGTGCCTTTGACTTTTGCAATGGGAACAAATATTGATCGTCTCCAGTCTTCTGGCCATTCACCAGTTTCCAGTATCTTGTTGCATAGTCGGCAAAATCCTATCATATATATCATATATATCATATATCAAATCATATACACATTGTAAATATTGCTGTGATGTATGATTTAAAACATTTTGGGGAGCTGTTGAGGGGTAAATTCTGTGAAAACAGTATGGCAGCCAAAGAGTTAAAACAACATATATATGTCAACTTATCAAAATTTGAATACTATCAACAACTTTCTGTCCAATTACTTTTTAATTGACTCGAGATGAAAAGCGTATCCAGTGTCAGTGACGAATTGTACCCAGCTTCAGTTTCAGCTTCTACAGTTAAACGGTAGTCAGCATAACTTTCCAAAACGATGTTAGTACTTATTTTTGCTTCACTTTTCATGGAAAATGACTTATCGAGCGAATCAGTTAACGAGTAATTCACTCGGTAGCCTTTAATCTGTCCGTGGGAGTAACGCTCGTCTGGAGGCTGAAAATTATCACATGTTAATATAAGACAAAAATTATAATTTTTCAAATAAAGCACAACAAACAAATCGATTTAATAACATTATTCTGACTAAGGCATTTTAATAATTACATCTCTTGTGAATTAACCAAACAAAAAGAAGAGTAATTTCAGAGGAAGGCATGTTGCTTTCCCCCATCTGACTTCAATAGGAAGCAAGAAACAGCTTTATTCACAAAGCTTCTCCTAATCAGATAAGATGTTGAAGTTAAAAATTAAAGACAAAAGATATTCTACATTTTAAAATTTGCCACGGTATGTAATTTCTGTAATATTCATTCAATGCATTCAAGTACATAGATCTTCATTATTGACTTCCAATAATCTTGTTTGATGCTTATGAGGTATACACACAATCATGAATATACAAAAACAGACAGGTTTTTTAATGCTCTTAAGGACCAAGAAGCAACACCAGTAATCCCAATATAAATACATATCCAGGTCATCAAGTCTATCAGGCATAAGTAATTTACTCCAAAGTTGTGTGTCCTAAGCATAAAATTAATTCCTCTATAATATAATTTGAGTATTTTACCGTAAAATCTAGAGTATAGTGCATAGAGGAGAATAATGCACACAGCTTTCTGAGGTGCAGATCAAAAGGTAAAATTGATTTTCATGAACATAATGTGCATCCTTAAATCTCCACACTCAATAATGCTTTGCTTTACCACCAGCAAGTGTAATAATTGCTGACAGATTGCCGTGAATGTTGCAAATGTCAAGAGATTCACTGGTAGAAGTTCCTGAGCCTGTGTTTGCTGTAATGAATGGGAGACTGTGTACCCTGGTATCATATTGAAGATTCCACTGTTTTGACTGTCATTAATTATTATAGGTAGAGTTGGGCTGCAGTGACAGCCGACTGTTTAACTGACCTAGTAGCCAGCAACAAAGTCATTAACACCAGTGGATTTGGCATTTGGCAAGTAGCATTTGGCAAGTTGTTGCATTTGGCAAGTTGTCAGCTCCTTTTTCTCTCCTTCCCCCTCACCCTGCAAATTGTCTCTCTCCATCTCTCTCCCTCTCCATCTGACAGCAGACACTTAGTACCAACCAGTGTTTTTATCAGTAGGAACACACGGGAATGGCGCTCCTACGCCATTTTTTCCAGATTATCTTATATGTTGATATGCAATAGTGTTCTTTTATAAGTTGCACTTGATGAGCAAAAAAGGTCATCACCACTATTTTTTACACTTGATGAGCAAAGAAAATCATCATCGCCACTAAAAATCTAAAAAATTTAGAAAATTTCTAAACTTTTTATGAGCCCGTAGGAGTTTCTCTCAACGGCCCTGAAAATGTGCTCCCAAACCTTTTCTCATAGAAAAAAGCACTGGTACCAACAATAGACTAAGTTGTCAATAGAGTCATTTATGTGGTTCCACATCGTTGTCGTCTCACCCCCTCTTTCCCCTCTCCTTACAAACTGTCTCTCTTTGTTTCTCTCCCTTTTGTCACTTGCTTTGTCATTCAAATGATATGCTAAACTCTAAGGAAAGTGCCAGTAAAAGTAAGTCTTTGTGGAAAACAAGAATAAATTTATCTAATTTTGGTATTATATGAATATAATATGCACCTCAAACTTTATGGAGAATAATGAGTTTTAAAATGTGCACACTATACTCGAGATTTTATGGCATATCTTCGCTGTTTTCATCCATTGTCATCTAACACATTGATGGTGAATCAAATTTCAATATAAAATTAACTGCAACACAAATTAACAGTAAACCTGACACAATAGTTGGGAAAGAGCAAATTTCACCTGGTAAAACAGTTCAATTCTTCGATGTGATGTGTTCAGTGAAGTCTCCTGGTATCCACCAGGAGTCACCTTGGGGGTGGCTCCAGGAACTATGAAATAAGTAATGTGTACATGATTATCTAAACATGGCATAATTGAGTGCAAGCATCGCAAATAAAATAACAGAAAAAGAAGAAATTCGATGCAAGGAGAAGTTTTCTAAGTTTCTGAGCCATTCCACCCAAAGTAATATATGAAAAAATGATGATTACAAGAACATACCGTATTATCTCGGGTATAATACGCACCCGTGTATAATACGCACCCTGAGTTTCGAAATTTATCATAATGCAAAAATCTTTACACCTATGTATAATACGCACCTGAAATTTTGAGAACCAGCGGTCAACTTTCCAGTTTGAAAGAGGCAAAACGGACCACCTTTAATCATATACTCGCGTATAAGTCAATCTCACAGATAAGTCGACCCCCAGTTTTAGGCCAAAATCTAAGAAATTTGCTATGACCTGCGTATAAGTCAACGTGGAAAATTTAGGGATTTACAGGTTTTTAAAATGCATAACTATGCCAGGTCAACAGGAGCAGTCGTCCACACAAAAAGTGTAGAAACCTACAATTTATTGTCCTTGACTTGCAGGAAGGGTATGAGCAAGTTCCATTGGACCCAAGTACAAAAGAGAAAACAATATTCCTGACACATTCTGGTCAGTACCAATTTTTGTGATTACCGTTTGGCTTGTGTAATGCACCTGCTTCATTCATGAGCATGATAGCTCACATTTCGCTGTGGTGATCCTCTGTGGGAGC
Source organism: Metaphire vulgaris (assembly GCA_018105865.1). Classification (NCBI taxonomy): domain Eukaryota; kingdom Metazoa; phylum Annelida; class Clitellata; order Crassiclitellata; family Megascolecidae; genus Metaphire; species Metaphire vulgaris. Next base: position 6,965,305 of record CM030837.1, read on the forward strand.
AGTCGTCCACACAAAAAGTGTAGAAGCCTACAATTTTATTGTCCTTGACTTGCAGGAAGGGTATGAGCAAGTTCCATTGGACCCAAGTACAAAAGAGAAAACAATATTCCTGACACATTCTGGTCAGTACCAATTTTTGTGATTACCGTTTGGCTTGTGTAATGCACCTGCTTCATTCATGAGCATGATAGCCCACATTTCGCTGTGGTGATCCTCTGTGGGAGCAGTCGTCCACACAAAAAGTGTAGAAGCCTACAATTTTATTGTCCTTGACTTGCAGGAAGGGTATGAGCAAGTTCCATTGGACCCAAGTACGAAAGAGAAAACAATATTCCTGACTCATTCTGGTCAGTACCAATTTTTGTGATTACCTTTTGGCTTGTGTAATGCACCTGCTTCATTCATGAGCATGATAGCCCACATTTCGCTGTGGTGATCCTCTGTGGGAACAGTCGTCCACGCAAAAAGTGTAGAAGCCTACAATTTTATTGTGCTTGACTTACAGGAAGGGTATGAGCAAATTCCATTGGACCCAAGTACAAAAGAGTATACACACAGATAATCAGTCAGTATGGACCCCCAAAAGCAATTCTAAGTGACCGTGTAAGCAACTTTTTGAGTAACATCGTAGCCGACCTCAAGCCAATGGGGCCGTAGAAAGAGCCAACAGACATCTTTGCCAGTCACTACACATTTTGCATCGAATGAAGCAACAACGCCAACGACGACAATATAATACCTCCGCTGCATAGCCTAACGTTGCAATGCGTTATGCATGGCGTTTCTTTCCCAAAATTCTTTGAAAAATTGCATTGACTCGCAGATAAGTCGACTTTGCATTTTTTGTGAATTTTTATGCATAAATTTCTCGACTTATACGCGAGTATATACGGTATATATCTTATACGCGGGTGCGTCTTATATGCGCGAAAATACGGTATACTTAATACTACATACCTAACAATAACGGAAATGTACCATAGCGTTGCTTCTGCATTTGACTGAAGAGTGAAAACAATTTATTCCTATGCATAATACGCACCCAGACTTTTTAGCATTTTTTTTTTGAAAAAAAGTGCGTATTATACCCGAGATAATACGGTAGTTCACTAAGCCATTGCATGAAAATGATTTCCCACAGCAAGCAAAGCAATTTACATGAAGCCAAATATTTTATAGCCAGATGTTTAACAGCCATGATATAAACACTACATTCTCATCCCAGCATTAATGGGGACTACAATAATGCTGACTGTCACTTAACCAGTGGCGGCTCCAGGATTTGGCAAGTGGGGGGGCCGTTGGGGTGGCAAGTTCTAATCATGGGGGCCAACCATTTGTTGTTATATATATAGCATTAAGTATAGGGTCCCAACAGGGGGGACCACTGGGGAGGGCAGACACTCAATAGGGAGGCACAGGCCCCCCCTGCCCCCCGGTGGAGCCGCCACTGCACTTAACTAATGTAAAAACCAACAGCAGTAAAATGATCATCTTCAATTAAAGAAAGTAAAACTAAACTAAACAAAGCACAACAGGTTTTAGAGAATTTTAACACAAATTCTGTAGGTTATGTACAAGTAATGAAATGTTCTGATGGTATTTCAATCTATATAGTAAATATATATAAATTTAAAACTTCAGTTTTTTTCTATATCTTCTCATAGACCTAAGATTTATCTGTCAGTTTTTGGCTTTGTATATACCGGTAATTAGACATAAGTCTGTGTGTAGCAAAAAAGATTATGATTTTCATTTGCTTACCATCAGAAGCACTGACAAATATTACGGATATAGGATCACTCCAGAATCCAGCCGTTCTTTCCCTTCTTCCCTTTCCTATTAATGGAATGCAGTCAACTGTTGCCGTGTAATTGGTATATGGAATAAGATTGTCAAGCAGCATCTCAGTTTTGCTTGTATTTTCCTTATAAAACCAAAATTGAATGTTTGACAGACAGTCGTTATTAATCAAATATTGTCAAAAAGTGTAAATGAATAAATATCCAGTCATCATCAAATTCTTCATTTTTTACCTCAAAATGCACCTCTTTCTTCTACTTTTCATTTTAAACAAACAGATCAACCCACAAAATTATCAATCATCAAAGAAAGAAGGGGACACGGGCAGAGCAACAGTAATGGTTATTTAGCCCCAATGCTCTGATATTATGAACTTCATTTCATGTTCCAACAGCATGCAAGACCATGAAGGTTGTGTTTTGAAGGTTTTTTTCCTAACAGGCAAAATTGTCATAAACTCTTTTAAAAAAATTCAAAGGAAAAAATCCCAATATGTTTCTAATGCCAAACAAGAATGATTGAAAATGAAAACAGTTGTATCATGGCATGTCTTCAAAATTAAAACAATTAATTTTCAATAAGATATTAGCTCACTCTAGCATCAGTAGCCTATATTCCTAAACAATGATTACAATGCCCTTGTTTTCACAATGCATTACAGCACAATACTGTCACCTTCACAGGATGCATTTCAGTAGACAGTCATAACTTAATCATTATCAACCTTTCCATAGCTCTGATTCAATGCACCATGATGAACAATATCTTTGCATTCATAGACATCGGCAAAATTATACAAATGAGGTAGATATAGATAAAAGGCATCAAGTCAGATGGACTAACAAAATGAAACCTACTGTGGAAGCTGACCACTTCGATATCAAAGTGACTCGATAGACAACTTCATATTCCTTATTTGGTGATGTCCAGGCCAAGACGACGCTACGGTTAGCATTTGCATTTGGGCTGTTTGTATGGCAATTGGAAACTGGGTTTGGCTTAACTGTCAAGCAGAAATTAACAATAAATCACTAATTTACTATCATCAGCTAATCAAATCATCAACTCAGTAACATAATTTAAGTGTAACTGTAGTTGCAGTAGTTCAGCTCAAATACCAAATGGAACACAGCAAGAGAAGAAGCTAAATGTCTTTGAGACATTAAATTTTTTGCTAGCCCAGGATGTACTAGTAGAGATTATATTACATGTGTCAGAAGGCCTAGTAACTTTTTTTACTGCAACAGAAGATTGGCAGCAAAGTCATCACAGCTGCATAATAAATGAGGTTTTACACTGAGAGTGTAACATTTGCATTTGTTGGGTAAAACTATGGAATCGGTTTTCCTAGTGTTGAGTTTGTTTATTGTGGTTGAAAGCTTTGTCTAATTCATTGTGAAGAAAGGATTTCAAGTATTGCTTAAATGACCAGGAAAAGGGAGATAGGTCAATAGTTAGATAAACTATGGCCTGCGGTGCAAACCATGAAGATGTTTCTAATGAAACACAGTGAAATGTAAAACCAGACAGAGATCTCCCTGCAATTCATGATATTCAATCTGCCCAAACACAATAATCTCAAATATATTAAGTTTGCTTAGTATATTATGCTTTATAACCAATATCTTTTCAATAAAATTAACTATGCATTAGAGCTGGAAGCTTCTTACAATTAATTAATTATCAAAAAGCAGGAATGAATATACCTTCAGATGAAATCAACACAATGCTTATTCTACTACCGTATATACTCGCGGATAAGTCGAGAAATTTACGCCTTAAAATTCACTTTAAAACGCCGAGTCGACTTATCTGCGAGACAATGCAAATTTCCAAAGAATTTTTGTAAAGGAACACATTACCTAATGCATTACAATGACCTTTGGCCTGTAAACAGCTTGGAGACGTCGAATTGGGGGAGGGGAGAGGCTGTCTGTTTGACTGTGCGGCCGACCTTGGCCTCTGTGTACCGCAAATACCTTTGACCTATAAACAGCTTTGGAGACTCGGGCTGTAATAGGGGAGCAGCCGCCCGTTGACTCAATTTCAGTGTAGATCAGCTATTATTAGGCAATTCAAGAAATCTGTAAGCTCCTAAATTTCCTTGTCAACATATACATGGGTCATAGCAAATTACATAATTTTTGACCAAAAAACTGGGTCGACCTATCTGTGAGGTCGACTTGTCCGCGAGTATGTATGGTAATTACTTATTCTATGATCAGCATGGATTTTTCTAAAGCAACAATTTCATAATTAATTCTAATATAATGAATAAATAAATTCATCCATATATGCTAAGCTTAAAATTCATGTGCAAAGTGTAATATGCTTGCAGTAAAGATTATTATAATTAGAACTATACAGAAATGGTTAACATGCAGACAAAATTCATGCAACGCTATTGAATATTTAAATAGCAACAACTATTAACAGCATCACATCTAATAACATTTAACAACCAATCACAAACTGGCCAAAGATGAGCAGTCAAACTTTAACAGTTTATTAATATCAAACCTCTACAGTCAATCAAGACCTTCTGCCAATGAAAATACCATTAAAAAGGAGCCTAAGCATCAGGGAGAACATGGGAAACTAAATTTTGTGATGCAATACTGTATAGTCTACAAAACGTCACAAATTCACAGAATTACAGTGCTTGCCTTAATCTGCCTCCATCAACTAATTTCAATTTCTGTGCTGTTACTGTCAAGGTATCGACATCACAAAATGATTTTAGAACAGTGTCTCTAGTCATTAATTTCTCTTAATTCATACAAAACAAATATCGAAGCACAAATTCAACACACATAGTCCTGTTCAAAATGAAACTACAAACCAACATCTAAAAATACTTCACAAATAAGACTCTTTATTAATATTACAAACAAAAGTATAGCAATGTGGGAAATATAAATCCTTTTTAAAATGCAAATTATAATATTTCAAACATAAACAGATATCTTGAAAAATATTTTTTAACAACCCAAAGTTCATACCTATCTCCTCACTTGAGAACACAATCGGTGGAAAATTCTGTATCTTCCCACTCACATCGACTACCAGTGTAACACCATAGTAAGCCTCAAAATATGAGTCTCTACCATTTGACGAGCCCCATAGGCAGGATCGCCTGTCCTGCTCTGGGCATAAAAACCATTTGTTGAAACCGTTCAAACTATAACTGAAAGAGAGTAACAACAAAACTTAAAGCACTACTTCAATCGGCTGATGATTTGTTCAGCTCAGCACAAGATGATAGTGCTGGCTGAAGTTACAGTATGGAACAAATTAATTAAAATTCTACAGAAAATACTAGTCGGCAGTCAATTTGCTGTCTCCAACATGCAGATATCAAAACATTTTTATGATCCATCATAAGCATCACAGCAATAGCCACTTGTTGGATCATTTCAGTGGATCATCTCACTACTAACTCTCTTAACTAAACTCAACCTTAACCCACTAACTGAATACCAGATGATGCCCCCTTTTCGATACATTTATAATTTCCATTCATATAGCCCATTATTACTTTGTAATCCCAAAAAGCGCCGTTACACGCATTTATTGCATGTATTCGCATTTACGTTTTTATTTCTGCCTTTTTTTTGATTTGCCATTGCTGTCGTTTATAACTGTTACATAAACTTCTACAGGCTTTTTAGAAATAACCACATAGTCTTTGGCAGAAGATTATATTACAGTATATGACCAGCTGAGAAGTCAATGGGAAATAAGATTTCTTTACTCACTCCTACAGACCAAACCAACTTCTGGATTATTGTGGCTACTTTGTGAAGTCATGGTTTATGCTACTGGTATTTCCTTCAATGAATCTGACATCTAAATATATTTTAAAAAATTTATTTTTGAATTTAAGGGGATAAGAAAAAACGGTACATAGTTTGTTCGATAAAATTTGATGGTCTGCTTTCATTGCTACGTCATACGTAAAAAGTTCACAATAATCTACGTCATTGCCTCCCATATTCAATTACATTACCAGACATAAGGCCATAGAACTCAGAGGCTACATTGTAGAAAAACAATCTGTGGTGTTCTAAAACAAGTTGATGCTAAAATATTTATGCGCTTGATCACCAGCTATTATAGTCTTTGTACTCTACATTATTATTATTATTATTATTATTATTATCATCATCATCATCATCATCATCATCATCATCATCACGGTATTAACTTATATAGAACCAGTTTTAATAGTCAACAAGTCAATAGTCAATAAGCATAGTAGGCCTAACCTTTCAGCTTAGTGTTTCCTGGTTCAGTTAAGCCCAAAACCTTAACAAACACTTTTAAATGTCTTTTATATTGCTTTGAAGAGAAAATAGTACACTCGAGGAAATAGATACTGCAAGATTTATTCTAAGCACAATTGTAGAAAAACTAGTTTAAAACACAGCCTGCTTTTGATTCCATTGCACTTGTTATACACTGCCGGAAATGAAAGTGTCTTCCTCTTGCCTCGTCTTATTCACTAATTGACAGTTCAGCTGTCCAGCCTATTAAATCCTGGATTTTAATTCAATCCTTTGCATGATCGGTTGATGCATCTACCATCATCATCATCATCATCATCATCATCATCATCATCATCATCATCATCACCATCATCTATGGCATGTCCCTCTGGATCGTAGCCATCTTCTCCACAACACATTGCCAATTTGTTTAGTCCTGTGCTAGCCTCAAGGCGGTAGATTCAAAAGATTTGGGCAGCTAGGTCAGCTTCTATTGTCCTTGACCAGGTGGCACGTGGACTTCCAACAGGACGTTTCCAGTTTTTAGGAGGGCCGAAAATTGTAGCACGTAGGGCTCTGGCGTGGTCCTCGCCTGGTTTGGACCTTGCAGCATGTCCAAATAGGCACAATCTACTGGCACAAATTTTAACCGAGACTGGACTCTCACCCATGTGCTGGAAGACTTCTGCATTGGTCATGTGCAAGGTGCACAAAGCAGTCATCAGAGCATCAAGTTTATGGTTCAACGAAAATGTCAGCGTCCATGCTTCAGCTCCATAAAGGAACACTGGAAGTACCTATATAGACCCAGTAGAGGCAAACCTTGGTCTGGAGCCAGATACTCAGAGCACCACATGAATCTATCGAAAGAATTGAAGCAGTCGCGAGATATGGCAATCCTTAGGAAGACTTCAGGTTCACTGCCTCCTGAGCTGTCAGTCAGGCAACCCGGGTTGCTAAAGGACTGTAATCCACCTGGTTTCCAGCCACCGCGATGGTTAAAGGGCATACAGTACATGCTTCTATGCATACTTCTATGCACACTATCAACACACTGAAATGATTCAGCAAAAGCATAATGTCCATTGCCATTGATGCTTTTGCTGAATCATAAGAGTGTGTTGATAATTTTATTTTGATATTTCCATTTTAATTTCTGCATTTTTCAATCTGCCATTCTTAAGGCACATATATGCAGGGTGGCGCAAAAATACCGGACTATATTAAATGTGACTACCGGTAGTCTGGCTTTTTTTGCACCACCCTGTATAATGTATGATAAACTTTTAAAAGTTTTTTATATTGATATTAGAAAAAGCAAACAACAGTTGGACATTGAGCTCAAGTTCTTTCAAAAATACACTTTCCTTCAAACACCCTAAATGGGTCTAAAGTAATACGATCAAACATCAAACGAACCACTCACTACACCATCAAAACAGGAACTATGACAGATCCCATGCCCTTCAAAACTGCACCATAAATGGCACACACAAATATTCACAGACAGCTTCAACACAATCATGGCATCTAATTATAAATACCAGTCATCCACATGATGTGTTTTGAGTCTAAAGCCGGCAACAAAACACAAAGCAAAGAGCTGAAGATCTGTTATCTTACATGACAACAACCTGATGATTCAAAATTGTCAGGAGACCCTGGACCTTGCTATCAGGACACAGCTGAGAGAAAATCAACTTCAAAGGAACAATGCAACAATTTGAGTATACCTAAATATGGCATAAGAAGTCCAGTGGAGTATAGCCACAGAATTCTGAGCAGGCAATAATGAAAAGAAATTGCAAAGATGGCATGCAAGCCAAAGTCAAAGTTACTGATGATGGCGATGATGATGATGATGAGGAGGAGGAGGAGGACAAGGATGACGATAACATAAATAAATGAATGTGTGTGCTTCTGCCAGATATTTCAATGGTCAGTACCATTCTACTAAAATATTATACAAAACTTTTTTCTGTTGTACCGGTAAACATTATGGGCGCCAGTTCTGTGAAATTCATTCATGCAATTCTACATAAGTCAACACTGCTAGTTCAACACCATTCTCACACAGTGTATCTCCAGGATGACAGAAATTCCTTAAAGTTACTCCACTCTGTATAGCAAGAATGGACAATTTCCGTGTCATCTCTGCATCGCTCGCATAAACTTTAAACTATAACGAACATCAAATGCCATGCCAGTTCAAAAATTCACGAATTTTTACAGGACATTTAAATATCAGAAAACAAACAAAGTGTCTAACATGCAAACCTGTTGATAGCTAGCATGCAGCATGCAATTACGCTGTCAGTAGTATTCGATGCTTTCAATGCAGAACCTGTTAGTTTTGGAACATGCTTCTAAGCAAATTAAACACCAGCCAGCTCATGCTGTATCCTACCAATGCTTTCAACATCGATAAGTCCTATAGCCTTGAATAACTTTGGAAACGAAGGTCCCTGAATCTTCAGAGTCAAACAGTGAGGCCTATACATGAAGTATTCCGTATCCCTGTGAGACTGAGCTGGTTTCCATACACACTTGCCGTGAGTTTTGTTAGAACTCATATTGGGGCAAGGATATTTCGTTGACTGACACTCCCTAGAATATGAAACAATTAAAACAAAAATCCAGTGCACTATACAGAACTGAACTTTATTTCAACTCTTAACCCGTTGCAGGGGATTTAATTTTTTCAAGTCGTCCCCAATCTGGGTATTTAATTTGGGGAAAGGCATTCATGTGAAAATGTGAACATACAAGTTTTAAACTTACTATATTTCAGGCTATATAGAAGCTAGAAAGATGCGGTTTGCACCGTTGTTTAGCATTTTTATTGCTCTTTCGAACCATCCGTGCCAAAGAAGAAAATTTTGGGGGTAGGGTCCACCCTACAGCCCAAAATAGGAACCCTCCCCAACATTTTGGTCAAATTTTGTTCCAAGCCCAATAGCAAAAATTTTTCCGCAGTAACCCCCAAACTGTGAGCGAGAAAGTTGTAAACGGGTGTAATTGGAACAGAATAATGCAAACATTTTGAAGATTGGACAAAATTTGTGGTAGTTATGATTTTTCAAACAATATTACTCATTGCTCGAAGAAATGACAATTTTGCGAACAGATTTTCAATCTGAAAAACCGAACAACTCAGTATATTTCAGGCTATATAGAAGCTAGAAAGATGCGGTTTGCACCGTTGTTTAGCATTTTTATTGCTCTTTTGAACCATGCGTGCCAAAAAAGAAAATTTTGGGGTAGGTCCACTCTACAGCCAAAAATCGGAATCCTCCCCCCCAAAAAATTTCAAAGCGCAATAGCAAAAAATTTTCAGCGGTGACCCCCCAACTGTGAGTGAGAAAGTTTTAGGGCAGTGTAATTGGAACATAATAGTGCAAACATTTTGAAGATCGGGCCAAAATTGGCGGAGTTATGATTTTTCAAACCTCAGACTTGAGATTTTTCGAGGCATTTCAACGCAAAATCCCAGTATTTTGACGATCAATGGCAAGTTTTCTTGCTTATATAGTAAACAACAGCGAAGAAAGTGCTGACATCTATCGAATGGATAGTAAACTAAATCGAAAAGTTACTCCCGGAGTCCCGGGGCGGTTTAAAACTGCAATGTCCGATGCTTATGTGGCGCACCGTTTTAAGACGGCGTTACACTTTTGGATATGATTTTCGGGCGCCGTTTATAGACGGCGATGCCTGGGAACGAGTTAAATACCATTACACTCATTTACAGGGTGATCAAAAAAATAAAAAATACAGATCATTTCAAATGTTAATCACAGATAACTCAGATTACACAGATTTATCATAGTAATTACAGATATTTCACTAGTAATTAAATGTAAAAGTTAACATAACTGTAACCATCTACATTTTAGGTCAGTTTCTGGATAAAACAGAAAAATCTGATCACTGTTAAGTACCAAATAAAAATACCAAGATGAAAATGGTTACCAAAATGGAAGTAAATTCCCGCTGAATTGGTAACCTGATTTAATTATTATGCAAATAGAATTTATGCTAAGATGACAAAATTATCTCAAGACTTTTTATATACTGTGTCAAAATAAGCAAAACCAAGGAGTCTACAAGATGACTATCTCACAATGGTAATAAATATTCATGGTCCAACTCAAAGATGATTGGTCAAAAAACCTAGTGGCTGACACAATGGCTCTGCACTGCACTAGAACATTTCTGTGGTGCATCTTACTATAGTAGCAATTGAATAGGGTAGTAATAGTTTCAGTTTCAGTCCCTGTCACAAAGTGATATTTTAGGATGTTTAATTACGTTTGGTTATGATGTTTAGGTATGCTTAGGTGTGTTTGAGATGTGAATTGGTGTGTGGGTTGAGGTATGAAGGAGGGCGTGTGTGTGTGTGTGTGTGTGTAGTATGGTGGCTTGGGTGTGTGAATGTATAGAACTGTACAGTAGGAGTCAGTGCAGTCGGATGGAGGTCACGGGGGTTTGTGACAGTGATGTTAACAAGGACTGACCCCCCAAGGACGAGGATAAGGACGAGGACCGACCCTCCAAGGACGAGGACAAGGACCAGGACTTACCCCTCAAGCAAAAGGACCACAAGGACTGACCTCCAAGGACAAGGATCAAGAACAAGGACAAGGACCGATCTGTTTTAGACAAAAAAGTCAGAAAGGAAAAAAGCAAAAACAATTTCAAATCGAATCACAAAATCATAAAAGCGAAAAAAGAATGTTGTAAAACATAATCTAGTCAACAGCAATGGTGTGTTTCAAATAAACAAGTGTTTCCAACAGCTGATCAGTCATGCACGCACGATGAGGCCTAATATTATGACACCACTTTGCGAAAAAACTCGTTCAACTGCCAATCTCCATTGCTGATCATGCTTTGTTCCATTCCTTTGCAAGTTTGTAGACAATGACACCAGTATTTTAAGATACAACTAAAGAATAATAGAAATTTAAGAAACGCATGCGTCTGGTTCATACGCTTTCAAACAGGAAATGGAAGTTCAGCTGCTCAACTGGTATTATAAAGGAAACAATGACTATTTAGAATAACTCAAAGCAAGTATGTAAATATGAATCCAAATACTGCTCTTACCTTGGAACATAATTATCAGAAAACAATTGAAAATGGTATGCAAGTAATTTGGTCCTTATAAGGATTTTTCAAGGACTAAGTTACAAGGACCAGGACAAGGACCGATCTGCAAGAACGAGGATAAGGACGAGGACTGAGCCCCCAAGGACGAGGACAAGGACGAGGACTGAGTCCCCAAGGACGAGAACAAGGACAAGGACTTCAAATTGGTCCTTAAGGAGTCCTTAAGGACAAGGACCAGGACAAGGATTAACATCACTGGTTTGTGACTTTGTTTTGAAGAGAAAAAGAGAAAAGAACTATGAGAAATAGAAATATAGAGAAGTAGAGAAATCGATAAATCGTAGAAACTGGTACGTTACTATAGAAAACTTTCTTTCATGTTGAATTTATGTACGGTTTATAATACCACTAGTGCGATAGGACTCTATAGAAAATGCATTGTGTTGACATGAGTAGAAACGAAATGTGTTACTGTAGAAAACATCCTGAGAATGATCGTGTTTGAGATAAAGAAAAAGGAATTTGTTCATCTTTTATTGCATTGGTTTATTTTGTTACGACCATTGGAAAATAGTGACAAGAAAATATTCCATGACTACATTGTTTGTTTAACCCTGATACGGCCAGACGCACCTACGGCTAAGACGACGAACTGCAAGAAATCATTTGAGAATCAAGAATATAAAACAACCCACGGCTTTGTTGCAGTCCTGCTATATATACTCATCAAGTGGCTAGCACAATACGAAGCAGCCCATATTACAGATTCCCTGTTTTATAAAAATAATAAATGTCAAACAGTTTGCTTATAGCTTAAGTTTTAGTCAATCTTGTTTCCTTTCTGCAAAATGGGGAACCATAATGAAGTATATTTTCTGGAGAAATCATCATAAATGCAATTTTCATCATCATCATCATCATCATCATCATCATCATCATCATCATCATCATCATCATCATCATCATCATCATCATCATCATCATCATCATCAGGGAAGTAATCATTATATGCAATATCTGCAATGACCTTTGCAAACTGAATTGCAGATTCTTGGCAGTTTCCATAAAACAAGAAAATCTCAACTTTTCAAGCAACTTTAATAATTTCCTTTTTCAGAAAACTATAATTTAAGCACATAAACTAATTTAATACTGCAAATTGGCTGAAGCTAGGACATTACCAGCCCTGTCTTCCACCCCCATGAATCCATTAACAGAATGGCAAGTCATACTCTAATGGTATCAATCAATGGTGCTCAAAATCCACCCGTTAAAGACCAGGTCAATTCCAGAGAGCATCCAGAGCTGGAAAGACAACTGGAAGAGATGTGTTTAAAGTTTTGATTTGAAAATAATCAGATCATTAAAGATCTAACATATAGAGAAAGAAAGTTCCGGATAATTGGGCCTGCAAAACAGAAAGCTTCCCGAAATAGTTCAGTGTTGGTTCCAGGTACATCTAACAACAGATCAACAAACAAACTTATTGAATAAGAAGCTTATAAACCAGGAGACTGGTCTTTAATATAGTTCTCTGTTCTACAGGCAATATTAGTTGCAAATTTTTATTTGTTTCTGCAATGGCTTAGAAGAAGGCATATTGAAAAATTTTGGCAACACGATGACATCACTTCAAATAAACAAAATAATCACATCGCATTCTATTAAATAAGCAGTGTAAACGTTTCTTTCTTAATGACCATGATGGGCTGGCTGCTACTCTTATCCACGTCCTCCGTAGTCCAACACAACTCGAACGTTTCAATATATTTAATTAAAACTTCATAACTAAAACACCTTCCATCTACACATCTCTACATCTCACTACTAACTCTCTTAACTAAACTCAACCTTAACCCACTAACCGAACACCAGATGACGCCCCCTTTTCGATACATTTATAATTTCCATTCATATAGCCCATTATTACTTTGTAATCCCAAAAAGCACCGTTACATGCAATGAAACAACATAATTTTCTCAAGTAGAGATGAAGCCAAACACAACTTACTGACGGCTATAAATGAGAGTGAAATTTACATCATTGCTGAATTGAAACGTTTCCCAGGTACATACCATGATCTGCCAGTTCATGACTATACATTGAATTGGATCTGTAGGAAAACAGACAATTTTATTATTATTATGATACAGTTAATAATGAGACAACTGGGGTTCTCAACATATTTTTAATACATTTCAGGGAAAACTATGATAAAATGATCCAGTTGTTTAAAAGTACCTCTCATACTTTTCCTACTTGTAGTTTCATTTAGGCGGAAGATACTTATTAAACTAACCATGCTAGAATAATTCTGGATATATGCCTAAGTTAAGAGTATTAAGAATTATAATAATGAAGTACGCTGAATAAGAAACCAGAGACCAGAGCATTTGCAAAAGTTATCAGAACAAAGTTTGACACAAGATCTCAAATTTGTTGCATATCTCTAATAAGAAAATGAGCAGTTTTGTATACTTTATTTATCTGCTTACTGAGAATGACATGGTTTTCTCATATATTATAGTTAAGCTGTAAAGAGACTGATTTTGAATGACTGAAATGTCATCAAATTTATTGGAAATTATGTTGCCAAATTCATTGAGGTTGTACAAGTTTCAAAACAAAGAAACTCAGTTTTTGAAGGGTTTACGAAAAGCTATAAATGAACATCCAAGACCGATTTTTGTACACAAAAAAGTTACAATCCTATTAGGTTCAGTAATGGAAACATAAACAGCACAATGAGTCTCAAGACAATAATTTTGAAAATCGGAACAGTGATTTGTAGTGATGACAACGATGATGACAACAACAATATCTGTTTAGGATGGGGTATAGTTGTTGAGATGTCAAAGCGCTTTTGTTTTAGGCCTCAGCCTTGTTACAGCGCTATAGAAATTGTCCATGAATGAATGAATGAATGAATGAATGAATGAATGAATGATAAAGACAACATGCAAACAAATGCAGCAGAGACTGCAAAGCATTGTTATACTCAATATGCACTAAAAAGTAATGCAAATTAATGCTGTGTGTTATAGGACATGAGAATAATTTTTTTAAAGATGAAAGTCATACGTACCAGTAACAAGCAATGTAACTTGGTCTAGTGTTTTATTTTGAAAACGACAAGAGATATTTTCAGACGACATGTTTCTGCTAATACCAGTGACATTAGTGCGTATTGAAGTTTGATTTATTCTTTCCCACAGAAGCTTCTCCCTTAATTCTTGACTTGAAGAATAGAAATATAAGTCACTGGCATTCACATTTACAGAACTGTTAGAAAGGCTGCAGGTCAAGGTAACATGGCCCCTTGACCACGCCAGAGGTTTGTGAGGATGAATTGCTGAAACAAAAGACAAGCAAGTAAGGAATTAAAGAAAATATGCTACTTTAAGTTATGGACACAAAAAGGATGGACATCTATCCAAAGTAAAATAGGAACTAATTCCAGCACAATTAGAATGCTTGCAAATTCTTCTGTCTTCATTCATGTGCAATGCAGTAAAATCATTTTACTCTGTCACAGACATGGGTCAATTACAATTATAATTGTAATTCAATTGTAATTAATTACATTTTGCCAATGTAATTGTAATTGTAATTGATCTGTGAAAAGTTCAATTACATGTAATTGTAATTGTAATTGCCATTTGTGTAATTGTAATTGTAATTGAGCTATTGTAATTGATTTACTCAATTACAGGAATGTGAGTTTTATAAGTTCTAATAGCGTATTAGCATGTATGAGCCGAAGTCTTGTCAGTCTATGTATCGCAGTGAATACATTGGATGGTTAGTGAATTGTCGAAGCACAACGGTTATTGGTAAATGGACTCACTGCTCTGGTCAGTTGCCATGCAAACATTTACTTACCGGCATTTACTTTTTACTGCCTTTCAAATTGGAAGGAACCAGCTTATCATATGTCTACTTCCTGTGTTCTGCGGCTGCGCTTTTTGTGAATAAAAGTTTAATGCCAGCTACCAGTAAAGATGAGCGTAAATCAAGCAGGAGTAATATGGAATTATTTGAAAAGTCTGATGACTTTAATAATGCTGTTTCCAATGCAAATGTTAAAGTGAAGTGCCGGTTGTGTGGTGAATTAGTGTCATGCTCGAAAAAGGCTACTTCGAATTTGTTGACTCATTTGCGGGTTTGTGA
Organism: Metaphire vulgaris; assembly: GCA_018105865.1. Taxonomy (NCBI): domain Eukaryota; kingdom Metazoa; phylum Annelida; class Clitellata; order Crassiclitellata; family Megascolecidae; genus Metaphire; species Metaphire vulgaris. The sequence goes on from CM030837.1 coordinate 6,980,659, forward strand.
AACTTTGTGTTACAGTTTTTTAAATAGGCTGTAGCATATAAATTTGTTGAACTAATTTATGTTAATTATTTTAGACACTTAAGTTTTTTAAAAGAAGCAGAAAGAGGAATGAAAAGTAATTGTAATTGTAATTGTAATTGACAGGTTTGTAATTGTAATTGTAATTGTTCCCAATGTAATTGGCTGTAATTGTAATTGTAATTGTAATTGACAAAAACCTGTATAATTGTAATGTAATTGTAATTGCTTAAAACGTAATTGACCCATGTCTGCTCTGTCAGCTGTCACTCAAACTCTTTCAAAGCCTTAAAACCTCCTCCTTGCAAATTTCTAAGGCCACCCAAATAGTGTCTTCCCTTCAGCTCTTTGTCCTGCAATTGTTGAAACAAATTTCTCATTTTCCTCTATTTTTTCATTATGTGGCCAAAAACTTCATATGCCCTGCCATCGCTGCTCAGCAAATAAAGCCTTGATAATGAAGTAGATTAGTAGAAGCTTCTCATTAATGTTGCAAGTAGAGAGTGACACGGGGACAGAAATTTGTCCCTATAACCACCCCGGAATCATTTTGGTTTCCCCGTCCCCGCATTGTCTGTCACCATCCTCACCGAGTTACCGCGGCCACTGGCCAACTTTGTACCCGTTACCGCACCGTTACCGTTTGTTTCAGAAATGGTCACCTAACTTTTGCCCTTTGTTCACTACCGGGGCGTAGCAACAGGGGTATATCAGTATAGGCCCTATACACCCCCAAAATCCGTCTACCTTAAAGCTTTTTATGTGACTTATATGTGGTTATTTGTGGCTTAAATAGTTTACGTGGCTTATAGTTAAGATTTATAACCCCCCAATATGTATACCCCCAAATCAAATTCCTAACTAAACCCCTGCTTCAATCGTGCTGCATAAAGTCTATGTGACAGGGGCTGAACTTCGCTGAAAGAAGTTTTTCGATTTCACAACGCTCAGCGGCTCCATATTTGTTTTATCCTAACAAGCACTTTACTTTTACTTTTAAACGCACATGCCACGTGGCACACTCTAAGACAAAGAACTTCTACTGGATTATAATATTATAATTCTATGCTACTCAATTCCAACGGCCATTGTTAACTGGCGCCATAGATTGAAATCGAGGACGTAAGTGTTACCACTCTCGCAAAATGAAACACAGAAGTTCAGACAATGATAAACACAAGAATACCCAAGATGTTGTAAAAGCAAATTCTTTCTAATAGTAGCCTACAACACCATTACCACAGTAGCACCGCGGAATTTCATACCATTACCGCGGTAATACCATGACTTTGGTAACCGTTACCGCGGTAAAACGGTATATATTTAATATTTGTCACCATTACCGCGGATTTAGCTCGGTAACGGTTACCGTGTCACTCTCTAGTTGCAAGGGGAACTTTTTAACATAATTGAAACTGATAGAATATTTACCAAATATCATCAACACTTTCTTTACAAATGAGCAACACTAGTTCTGACAACAGCATTCAGTGAATTGGCAGATGTAATTATATATCAAGCTTGAACAATAATGACAACACCTGACAAATATCTTTAAAAAAACAAATTGTATTAATATGCATAAAGAGTGAGTGGTGTGTGCTAGGCATGTGCCATGACTGACCGGTCAGGGCAGAGAAGTTGACAGCCATTATCACAAAATTAGTAACATCAATGTAATAGGGCACACAATAATAATAATAATAATAATAATAATAATAATAATAATAGTAATAATATAGAGGCGGGAAGACGGCAGAAGTGGTTACATGCTGGGCAGGCACGCTGACGGAATGGGTTCAATTCCCGTAGGAGCCCCTAAGGTTGACAGCTTTGTTCGCAAGAGGGTGGTTAACATCATAACTGAGTAGCAATGGCAACATTGCAAAAGTAACCATAGGTTTGGCGAAAGAGACTGGCCGGCGTCCGCTGATGTTTGGCTTAGTCACCTAAGGGCTGATGGCTACAAAAACCGGGGATCAGCGCCGAGCCCTACGGGCCTTGAGCCTATGGGTGAAACCTTTACTTTTTACAGTTAATAGTAACTGTAACTGAAATGGAAGAATTACCAAAAAGTAATTTTTGGGCTAAGTGTAACTCAAACTGCAACTGGAAAATACAAAACCACTGTAACTGAAGCTGAGAAAGTTATGTGGTTAACTAATAGAAAAAAAATTACGATTGGAAAAAAATGGGGCACATTTTATAGTAAATCCGCTACTCATTTGTTGCTTACTTAAATAAAATGCCAGTCTGGTTAAAAATATGGCATATTATCAAGTTCATAGAGGAATGCTCCATCCAAAAAGGATGCTGTACATTGGACCTTCAGACTGTGCCAGGATCAGGGACCCACCCAGGGAAAGGAATGTCACATTACTGATCCTTGCAGGTGAATAATAATGCCATTTTGGGTTTTGCAATAATATTTTTGAGTTTGAACAGACCAAGTCAATTTTGATTTCAAAACAACTGTAACAGAAATATTCAATAACTGACACAACACCTGAACAAATATAACTGCAACTGAACTGGAAAACAACTGAAAATTTAACTGAAAATTCACAACCAATTCAATTCACAGTAAAACAGGTCAATTCTAAAGATCAGGCAGTAGGAAACAGAAGACAAATCATAAAGAGGATATAGATCATATCTGTATAAGAAAGAAATGAATCCACAAGAAACCAAAAAGAAAACCAATCAGATTTTCTACTGTAATTAATGCAATTTATCATAGAACATAATGATTGTAATCATTGTATAGCAGGCCCAATTCTGAAGCTACAAGAATGTTCCACATTCGCTTAAAACCACATTCCCTGACAATCACATGGTTGCTTACTGGTCATAAAACTACAAATTAAAATCTATAATATTCTGAAACATTATCTAGCATGGCTTGGAGCAAGGTTCACATGCCTGCCTATATTGAGGATAAACTTAACCGAGACAGGATTTTCATTACAGCTTGTGGAAGTATCAAATGAAGGATTTTTCACTGTTGTCACAGTAGTGACAGTACCAACGTTTTTTATTATAAAAAACATTGGCAAAATAAAAGCATAGATTTTCTGAAACCAGCCACGAGCTAATTAATTAGCTATCTGCTGTTCAGCTATAGAGCACAGTCGATTGCTTATTAGCAGGTCATGCAGCTTTACTTACTTATAATCAGTGATGTTAATCCTTGTCCTGGTCCTTGTCCTTAAGGACTCCTTAAGGACCAATTTGAAGTCCTTGTCCTTGTCCTCGTCCTTGGGGAGTCAGTCCTCGTCCTTATCCTCGTCCTTGCAGATCGGTCCTTGTCCTGGTCCTTGTAACTTAGTCCTTGAAAAGTCCTTATAAGGACCAAATTACTTGTATACCATTTTCAATTGTACTGATAATTATGTTCCAAAGTAAGAGTATAGTATGTGGATTTATATTTAGGCTACATACTTGCTTTGAGTTACTCTAAAATGTTTAGTCATTGTTTCCTTTATAATACCAGTTGAGGAGTTGATTCTTTAGCAGAACTCTTTGTTGCCCAGCGACGTCGGCTCCAGTTGAACGAGTGTTTTCGCAAAGTGGTCTCATAATTAGACCTTACCGTGTGTGCATGACTGATCAGCTGCTGGAAACACTTCTTCATTTATTATTATTATTATTATTATTATTATTATTATTATTATTATTATTATTATTATTATTAAACTTGACAATTTCTTAAAGCGCAGTAACATAGCTAGGTCGCCTAGGTGGCTAAAGTCAAAGGCGCATTTGAAATGCAGCATTGCTGTTGACTAGATTATATTTTACAACATTCTTTTTATCCTTTTCTAATTTTGTGATTCGAATTGAAATTGTGTTTGGTTTTTTCCTTTCTGACTTTTTTGTCTGACAGAAGTTGGTCCTTGTCCTTGATCCTTGTCCTTGGGGGTCAGTCCTTGTGGTCCTTGTGCTTACGAGGTAAGTCCTCGTCCTTGTCCTCGTCCTTGGAGGGTCGGTCCTCGTCCTTATCCTCGTCCTTGGGGGTTCGGTCCTTGTCCTTATCCTCGTCCTTGGGGGGTCGGTCCTTGTTAACATCACTGCTTATAATATAGAATAAGCAATTTATGCCAGTATTATTGCTGTTTATTTCATTTCACAGTTGTTCTGCATAGTGTGACTTGATTGTTAATTTGCTTGGTAAGGCACATTCTTTAGTCTCATTCAGATAAGCCCCGCAGGAGTCTCTAAGGTCGACTCAGCCTTACTCTCACTAGAGGGCGATTGTAGCATAAAATGAAGAGCAGCGTTCAGTTGTGAAATAAAGCACAGGCCTAGACGTTTGGCTGTCAACCTACTCTAAACTAATGGTGTATGCCACTTGCATCACTGTATGCCTCAGAGAGTCCGGAGATCAGCGCCGGCCCCAAAGCTTGAAATCGGGCATGGGGAAATTTTACAATAATTTGGTATTATCTACAAGTACTGTATATACTATATAGTATGTATTATCTTGGGCAAAATATGCAACTGTGTATAATATGCACCCTTAGTTTCGAGAGCTATAATGATGCAAAAATCTTAATACACACCCGAAATTTTGCCTGGGAAACATAAACTTTGCCCTGCATCAAAGAACTTAAGTACCGTAGAACTTCCTATAAAGTTAGCAAAAGTGAATTACTTGATAGCCCTTTTAGGCACCCTTTTGCATAAAAGAGCCAGCGGCTGACTTTGCCACTTGGAGTCATGCATCTTGAGTACAATGAGACAGACTACAGGCATTTATATAATTTCAAATCTGGTACATTTAAAGGTATTTATATTTTAAATTATTGCATTTTATTAAGGTTTATACCATCTTCGTCATCACTACCACCACCACCACCACCACCACCACCAGGGGCGTCTTTAACCAGTGCGGGCCCCAGGCACCTAGTGGCCTGCGGGGTCCTAGACGTGAAGATCAATGTTGACAAGCAAAAAAGGTCATCTCCAACGTTTTTGAATGTTGACAAGCAAAAAAAGAAAGAAAAGGTAATCCTACGTAAAAAAGTAGTTTGCGCACGGCGTGGGGCCCCTAAGAAGCACGGGGCCCCAGGCACTGTGCCCGAATTTTTACATGTAAAGACGCTCCTGACCACCATCATCATCATCTTGGCCCTCTGCCAGCTAATTGCTGGCAATAGCAAGACAGGAAATGTTTCCAATGTTTTCTTTCTTTGGCTTGTCTTTCAGCCTCTGTGATGTTGATTTGTTTGAGTTCCAGGTCTTCCTTGATGTTACCAATCCACTGTTTATTAGTCTTCCTTTTCTTCTCTTTCATTGTATCGTTGTGTGTAGAGCTTTATATGGCCATGTTGTGTGTAGAGCTTTATATGGCCATAGTTTGTTTTCCACTCTGCACACATGTCCAAACCATGTTAATCTTCTTCTGATCTTTTTTGCAATATTATCCTTTAGTCCAATCTGTTGTCTGATATCTTCATTTCTTATCTTTTGCAATCTGCTGCCCCTAGTATTTGTCTCACTTCTGTCACCAATAGCCTTTTTTCATCTTCCTTTTCTATTGTCCATGTCTTGGAGCCATGTAGTATTTGGGGTACCGTATATACTCGAGATAAAGTCGATCGAGTATAAGTCGACCCCTAGATTTTGGGTATTTGAAGGTGTCTAAAGTCATTGACCCGAGAATAAGTCGAAGTGACGTCATCGCGGCGAACCCTCTTGAGGTGATAGTGAGAGTCAGAACAATGGCGGACGCGAAGTGGGCATGTGGCGGCAGCGGCGCCATTGTTTTGATGAAAAAACTGCGTTTTAGCTTTGAACTATCGAGAAACTGAACAATTTTCACATTCCCAGATTGATTCCTGACGATTAGGAAAATTTTAAACCTGCTATTCGCTCATTCTTGACAATATAAAAGTCTTAATTACCGGTAATCTTGAATTTTTTATATTTATGTAGTGCCAATATTTGATTAATATTTATGTGGCGCCTATAAATTACCAATCTTAAAAGCGCTGATGTGAACTTTTATTTAGATGCCGTAGCGTATGTTGAAAATAATTACGCAGTTAGCTAAATTAATTATTTTCGGCATGCTATGTATGGAAACTTTACCCAACAGTTAGTGCCTCGAGTATAAGTCGAGGTCAGGATATATAACCTGTGAATTGGCCTTAAATTTTTCGACTTTATCACGAATATATACGGTAGGATGTATATTTTCAATTTGGTTTCAATTGTTAAGTTGCTTTTTCTCCATAGTTTTTTCATCCTTCCCATTGTTTGGAGCCCTTTTGATATTCTTGTTTTTATATCTTCTCGCTGACTTCCATAACTTTCAATTGCTCCCTCCCTAACATATCTGAATGACTTGACTTGTTCCAATTTATGTCTATTCACTGTAATATTCATGGGTTTAGTATTTCCTTTCATTATATCCATCACCTTTGTTTTTGTTTCATTTATTTAATGGTACATACTTAATATAAATTAAAGTTTTTCTTATTCAAGCCATTATAGTTACTCCTCCTAATATTATTACTACTACTATTAGTACTACTGTTCTTATTATATTTGTATAGTTTATTGTCAGTACTTCCTTCATACCAATATATTTACTTCTGCTAATTACCAATCTCAAATTTTTGGATTTTTACAACTAACTTTAATTGCCTTATTAACAGGATACTCTTATCCAGTCAGGCAACTTTTGTCTACTCATACCCTCTATAACATCCTTCATAGTTACTTACTAATCTTACAGAAAAACTTCTTGATAGCTAAGCATATCTTCAAATAAATAATCATGATATCTATAACCAGGCCATGTATCTACATTACTAATTTGTTTGATCTAAAAAAAACTGATTTATATTGAATGTATGCTTAAGTCACACAATTCTATTAAGAAATTAATCATGAACTGAGGCATATTGAAGTATGTTGTAATTTATACTGATTGCAATTCAATTGTTTATTCTTGATGTTGAGTACGAAATAAAGATTTGATTTGAAAAATTTGCAATCCAAATTTTTCGCTTTTATTACTTACAACATCTATCAGCTCCTCTAGATCTTGAATTCTCTCTGTGATTAGATTAATGTCATCAGCAAATTTGAGGTTATTCAGGTTTTCTCCAGCATATAAAGCTCCTACTTTGATTTTTTCTAGTGCAATTTTAAAGATGCACTCCAGTACAATTATGAACAATGTTGGTGATAGGATGCAACCTTGTCTTGTACTAATTTTAGTCTTTCTCCATTCTGATAATTCATAATCAATTTTCACTGTGCTAGCTAGCTGTTTTTCATATATTTTTTTCATATAATATTTTACTATAGCTTCACAGAATTTTAACATTTACTCAATCTGGTTACTAGCTGTTGCTGAACATGGGAATGACCGGGTTCAAAGAGAATGCTTTAATTAATCGTACTCAAAGTAAAATAACTGCTTTCTTCGAGTAAATTTAAGCCTGTGTATACTTATGTACATAAAATTTATTCATATGTACTGTATAATATACACCCAGACTTTGCACCAAATTTTCAAGGAAAAACGCACGTTATACACAAGACAATATGGTAAATTTACAAATCAAACAGACAATACCACATAGCCAAACTTAACAAACCTATCATCAGATGTTGATAATGGGTTAAAGGAAGCATAAAATTATTCCTGTATCATGACCGTCATCTTAATTAGTTTTCCTCAAAACAGACAGGATACAGACAGGGGTCTCTATTCAAAGAATGCTCTGAAGCTGCAAACCAAATCTGCCATCATCAATCAGAATAATTCACTACCATAACCTTAACTTAATTTTATTGTGCACATTGCAATTCACATGAAATTGGAAAAGTTTAACAATATTATGTCTACTTTGATCAAGGAATGCAATCAACCAACTACCATGGCACCACTAGCATAATGCCCAGGGCATCAGCTGATGGTGCACCAAATTCAAGTCAAATTAGGTGAAGTAGGGCTATGTGGGTAAGAAACAATGAAAAATGTCTAGTATAAAAGTCAGAGGTTGATATCACAGAATACTGACAACTGCAGAACACTATGCCAAATATGAAAGCTGATATAAAACTAGGTAGAAACAATATCAACTTAAAATCACAGTAAAGTCATGAGCAGACCTGATGAATTTAAATATAAATAAATTGAATTTTTTTGCATTCAATACTATAGCAAGACTCAGTGGCATAGCCAGGATTTCCAGAAGGGGGAGTTTTGGATTTTGGTTGTGACCAACACCAACTTTGGAAAAAGTTTGACAAGCAAAAAAACGTTATCTCATCTCTAGTTTTTCCCTGACAAGCAAAAAAAACATCATCTCTAGTTTTTTTTCCTGACGAACAAAAAAGTTATCATCTCCTCGCCTCTTAAACATTGTTACATTCTCTGCCCAAGGGGGGGTTGACCCCCAAAATCGCCTCAAAAAATAAAAATGCATGGAAACTCATTAAAAATATTTTTTGGCAGCCAAGGGTGGGTTTTAAACCCAAACCCCTCCCTTGCCTACGCCACTGGCAAGACTTATTCAATCTCCTGAAGCAGATTAGCAATTGTCATTAGTACTTGACAGTTAAGTTAAACTTTTGTCTGATAACTTTACTGTAAAATCAGAAAACTGGTTAATCAGGAAGTCAACATTATATTACAGACTGACAGAGACACAGAGACAAAGCGAGCAAGAGAGACGGATGGATAGATGATTACATGACGGACAGACAGAGAAAAGAGTTTGAAACAGATATGGATAATAAAGATAATTCAAGGACAAATGTAATGGTAAATGAATGGATAAATAAATAACATTGAAGTCTTCAACTAGCACAGACTTTAAAGTGCCAGTAACTAAAATTTCCAAAAGTGATGAGACAAATAATAATACTGCAACTAATCATATTATTAATAATGGGATTTAGAGTGCTTCAGTAGAATCTGTCCTGTGTAAGAACAATTATGTTCCATTTAGCCATTCATTCAAATAATTATGGTTTTGTTACTGTATTCTTATTCTTTGCATTCTTGCCCTTTAGTAGCTTTGTTCATGCATTCTCTTTCCTTGTCTTCTTGTCCTACTTATAACAACAAACTTTTACAGCGTTTAAAAAATATTATTATTATTCTAACTGTGCTCTAAGTATTTTGGTAGGATCTCTCCCATGTAAAAACCACTGTCACTCCTTTATTTTATTTTGTTTTTAAATTAACATTCTGTTCACGAATTTTCCAATACATATGCACCCATAGCAAAAAATCCAAAACATGACCTCCAGAAAAGTATTGGTAAAACAGCAAAAATTCTTAAATTTTTAAAAAATTCTTAAATTCTTAATTTTTGGATCTGCTTCAAAGAGCAAGTGATATGGTGGCAGAAACAGAATCAATGGAAAACCAGACAGAAGTGATCCAAATGGTCTGGTAAGCCAAATGCAAAAAAATTAAAAGGAATGTAAAGGTCTAAAGGACTAGTAACAGGCCTCCAAAACCCTCAGGTTTCTTCTATTCAACAAGCAAACAGTATTGCCAGTATATATAGACAGATGATTTTTAAGGCATCATAAATAAATGCCAGAAATCTCAAACCAGCACTCAATTCAGTGAAGAAGGCCCCATTGTTACGCGCCGTCAACAAATTATATATTATGAGACATATGTAATGTATATACACCGTGATCACGAAAATCGGGACCCCCTAGATTAATGAGTATAACTTAACAACCTTTTGACCAATCATGCTGAAATTTTAATTATATTAGGCCTAGGAGGCAGTCTCGATCCTCAAAAAATATTTCGCCTCTACGCTGCAGCTGGTACAAGAAAGAAGGACATCACTGGCACTCGTCTTCTGCGTACTCGTCCGACTTTCACCAAGTCCTTAATGGTATCAGTTGGTGTTTCAGCACTCGGTCGTACATCTATTCACTTCGTCGAGCCGGGGGTGAAAGTTAACGGACAGTATTACAGAGACGTTCTACTGACGCAGGGACTGCTGCCGGACACCCGAACTTTCTCAGATTATTACACATTCCAACAGGACGGCGCACCGGCACACAGAGCTCGAGAGACAGTTGAACTGTTAGGTAACGAAACGCCGGACTTCATTCCGCCTACTCTCTGGCCACCCAACAGCCCGGATTTGAATCCGGTGGATTATAAAATTTGGAGTGTTATGCAGGAACGCGTTCACCGAACGAAAGTCCGTGATATTGAGGACCTGTGACAACGCATCATGCAAGTGTGGGACGAGATTGATCAAGGCATCATTGATGCGTCATTCAAGCAATTGCGTAGGCGTCTTCGTGCGTGTATTGCAGCAAATGGCGGACCGTTTGAACACAAACTATGAGTGGAATATCATTAGAACTATCTAAAGTACACGTACTACAACTTTGTTGAATATTAGTTGACTTTTCGTTGAGTTATATTCATTAATCTAGGGGGTCCCGATTTTCGTGATCACCGTGTATATATATACATATAGCCATTATATATATATATATATATTAGGGACCTGCGAAGCTTCGATATTCGATTCGAAAACGAATCGCAAGAAGTATTCGATTTGATTCGGAGTGAGCCGGTCGATTCAAAAGTTTTCGAATCAGTAATCTTGCTCATTCATTTGTCTGACGGGCTGAGTCATCAGTACATCCCACGCATTTACAGCTACCTGCTGCCTCAGGCGATGAGCTGAGCTTATAAAATTAGAGCTAATTATTTTTAAATCAATCTCAATTTTGTAGCCCACAGAAATGTCTTCTGTTAGAAATTATTTTGAAGAGAAGGAACGTTGATTAGTTTGCAAAATATGCAAAAAAAACATTCTTGTCTCAAGCGTCTGGCGCGACGTCCCATAAAAGCATACTACCAGTGTTGTCAAATGTGACGCGCAACTTACTTTCTATACAAGCTATTCTGTTGGCGCACAAATAATAACAGACCTTCGCTAAAACCTCTCCAGAGTCCAGAAATAATGCAGAAACTCTTATTTGGGCTCGACATAACAAAGATTTGTTATTTTGACAATTGACAATGTAGACTAGGCCTAAGCAGTAAACTTCTTGAACTTGGCTAAAACTTAAAATAAATCTAGTGCAAGTAGTTTAGTAATATTACAATGATTTTGTTGATAAACACGTGTACTTAGATATAGGCTATTCAGTTAGGCCTATCTGTCAGATTGCATTTGTAATGTAAGCTGAACCTGTATTACACACACTTAATAATAATAATAATAATTAAGCACTTCTATAGCACCATTTCTAATACTCAAGGGTATCAATCGATGGTACTTCAAATCCATCCGCAAAAGACCAGGTCATTCCAGAGATCAGTCAGAGGGAAACAGCAAAACAGACTATGGAGGAAATGCTAGTTGGAAGAGATGTGTTTTAAGCCTAGATCTGAAAATGCTCAGTTTATTGGAAGATCTGACAACCAGAGGGAGAGAGTTCCAGATTTTTGGCCCAGAAATAGAAAAAGCTCTTACCAATTTCAGTGCTTGTTCTAGGTACATTTAACAATGAATCAGCAAATCTTGTTGAATGATAATGTTTTGGATGGTTTATCATAGATTTTAAATATTGAGGTTGGCCAGACTGCAGAATTTTAAAAACAAGGACACCAGTCTTAAAAACAATTCTTTGTTCTACTGGCAGCCAGTGTAACTTATCCCAGCCGGAGAACGGCACTCACCGATTCGATTCGATATTCGATTCAAATTCGAACCTTAACAGCCGATTCGATTCGAGATTCGATTCGACTGCAAATTTGTGATTCGCAGGTCCCTAATATATATATATAATTATATATACATAATGAGATATATGAAGATATCTTCAAGTGTTGAGCATTAAACTCTGATATAAAATGAAACCGTGAAACGAGAACTAATTCGTAAATATGTTGGCTTCTTCAACAAAGTAAGAACCGGCTAAAGTGGTTAATTGAATGTACACATGCCTATCCAGAGCAGGGTTTCAAGCTCATCAAACCACTTTACAGTCAACCGTGCCTATCATCATACAGCTCACATAGACCTATATGTAAAACTAGTGTAATGTACTCACTGGCTGTAACCACAGATGCTCTTGCTTCATGAGACTGGTTTTGGCCTGATACTTGAGCCACATATAGAAGCACTTGCAAAACCAACAGATGCCAAAACATGTTCACATACTACAACACAAAAAGTTTTAATATTATTATTAATCTCAGGATATATATATACACACACACACACACACACACACACATGCACAGACCTTAAAGTGCATATATATATATATATATATATATATATATATATATATATATATATATATATATATTATCTAGCAACGTAAATCTTCCGCTAAAAGCTGATAACAAGAAAACTGAAACAGCTGCAGATTCACTGAACATAAAAAAACAATAATACAATGTTTATGGGAATGTATTTGAATCACCTTCTCACCAAGTTATCTTTCTCAAGAAGCAGGAATAAATTAATATTTATTTTCAGTCAGTGTTTGAAACCAATGTCTTTTTCAAGATCCTAAATTTAGGATTTGATTTTGTTACATTCAGTCAAGGCTCTCCTAAACGTAAACCATAATTTTGGTTCTTAGCCATCCAACACTGGAGATAACTTAAACTTAGCATGATTTAAAGTGGCTTAGAAGGCATTACTGCCTGTGTGAAAACCACTAGGGGCACTAACGGGGCTTGAACCCGCTCCATCAGCCTGACGCTCCAGCACGTAACCCACTCTGCCATCTTCCGCCCCAAAGCTTTGGAGTGGGAGCAATATGATCCTTGCCATATATTTTAGAATCAACCAAACTTTCGTTCAAAAAAGATAGCACATATAAGATAAAACTAGTAGTGGATAAAACTAGTAGTGCATACACATTGGCATAGCAATGGCGGCTGGGCCCCCATTATTTTGGCTGGGACCACCATTCATGAGGTTTGTGCACACCGTTGAGAAATTTGAGAAGTAGGTAGTATGTTCGAAAAGAATGCATGAATGTGCAGTGCAAAGAACTGCTTGACAACGATTTTTGCTGGTCTGAGACTTGTTGTTTACCTGAAAATATTAATGTGTCCCTCCCTATTTTGGAATCCTGGCTACACCATTGATATACAGTAATGCCTTTGCAATTTATGGTCATGTTTTCAATTTTAACTCCTCATCATAAGGGAATAATAATTTTAAATCTTGTAAAAGTTTATTTACAAAGCTGCCCGTGCAGCATTCAGTTTTCCTATCTGAAATTAAAGGCATGCTAGCGGCAGTGCTTCTAAAACTTGTTGCTGTTACGGGCCAGTAAATGCCTTAGCGAAATTACTGCCGCCCACAGCTTTTCAAGTTGCTGTAACGGCTATGGTTTTAGTTACCGATCGCTGAAACTATTTTTAAGAAAATATCATCATCATCATCATCATTAGCCACGGGCTCAGCGTCCGTTGGTGTATAACGCCATCTCCCAGTTTTCTACCAATCTTTCCTGTCCGTTGCTCTGTGACTAAGATCCTGTAAAGTGCTTCCACACCATTCTTCAATATCATCACACCATTCCTTGTGTGGTCTTCCTTTCTTATTGGCACCCTCTATTGTCCTCTTTCGTTCTGCATATGTGTCCAAAAAATGGAATTTCCTTTGTTTTACTCTTTGCAGCATGGTTTGTTTTGGCTGCTGTATTCTCATGTATAGTTTTTCATTTGTTATAGTTTCCACCCATCCGATTCTTAGTATTTTTCTATAACATTTTTTTCAAAGGCTAGTATTTTCTTTCCAAGTCTTTGGTGATGGTCTATGTTTTGCAAAAACATGTACTGAAGTAACTAAACTAAAAATCAAATGGTCTTCAAAACTGTATTTAAATATTAAAATCAAATCTTATATTTTTGACAATTTGGGTATAAGTTTTGAAACCAAAGCAGCACCGCAGCAGCTCCTTATTCCTATGCGCTTAATCTTCGTATGAAGTAGATATAGCCAAAGATGAGGTCAGTTGTGCAGGGTCATTTAATCCAAAGGGCCATTGTGGTTGAGACCTTGCAGGCAGTGATATTTCAGTGAACTGAAACTGAATAGAAACTGAAATTATTTTAAAACAGTTAACTGAAACTGAAACTGAAATTATTTCCAAAACTGAAACTGAATAGAAACTGAAATTGGCAACCATAAAACTGAAACGGAATAAAAACTGAAATTATTTCCAAAACTGAAATATCACTGCTTACAGGTATGGAGGAAATGAAATGATGCGTATAACGCCAATTACTCCCCAACGCTAACAGCTTCTTTCTGATTCATCAATTTATCTAATATTGGCAGCACAGTCACTCAAGTCACGTAACTGTAGTAACTGGTAACAGTTACAACTAACAACTAAACAGCAGTTTAAAGCAAGTTACTATTTCACCAAATTAAGCACAGGAATTAAAAGTCTTACTCATGACTCAATATATTACATGCATAAGTAGGACCAATAGAATCTATTTGGAAAGATAAAGATGCCCTGAGGGCCTCCAATCAGCAGCCGGTGGGAAGCATGCGGCCCCCGCGGGCCACCAGTTGGTCACTCTGGCATAAACCTTTCTATGACATACAAATTTGAGGATTTAGAAAAACAAGACAATAAAGAAAACTGAATCAGACAATGAAGGCCCTCTGTAGCAATCAAGTCACATGATAATGTACATAATGAAATATATATAATAGGTTTTGCTAAACATGACTTCATTTCAATCAATGAACCAGGATGCTGATGAGACAGTTCTGAAAATCAGCAATACCCTAAATTAATTGCAGCTGATGAATAAAATAATTATATGTTTTTAGTAAAAAACTAACCAGTAATAACTAATCAGTAATAATTTGCAAGTTTTACTGTATTGTGTTAATTAACCATTTACATGTTCATTCATTGGCAGGTTCAGCACTAAAATCCCTCTTATATTACATTATACATTTAATAATGTAATAAGTAATACCAGTAATAACAAATATATAAGATATTATTAATGTTATTGCAGCAACCCAACATAAGTGACGAGTGCCAAACTGGCCCCTGATGTCCACTAATTAATCGCTGTGCCCCTATAATTTCATCAATTTTTATGGAGACCCTAAGTGGCTAATGTCTGATGCAAATTCAATCTCCACGCTGACATTTCCCTTCAGTCCCTATTTGACCATTCATGTCCCAGGCAAATTAGCAATAATGTTTCTATAAAGCTTTTATATCGTCACAATGAATGATTTCCTTGTCCATAACCAATATGTTATAAAGCATCCAATTTATACAAGCATGTATCAAATTAATGCATAGCAGAAGTTCCCTATGCACCAGTGGTGAACAAACTTTTAAAATGAAGGGCTAATATTCTGAACAATTTCTGCCAGCGAGACAAACTTAAATTTGTGACTCCTGAAAATAACCACTCCTTATATTGATTAATGTTCTATTTGTTATCAGTTGGAGGGTTACTCCCTGTACAAGCCACTGGAGAGAAGTCAAAATTTGGCTTCCAGGCAGTCGAGCCCCCAGTGGAAGTAGAAAATTTTCAGGTAGGATCGTTTCAACTCCAAAAGCTTTTCTTTGCAAGTTAACAACAATCTATAATATTAAGATTCTTATCTGTATGTCTCTCTGTCTGTTACCTTCAAGCATTCTGATTGGTTGACTATTGGTAGACGGTTTAGACCGTTTAGTCCTTACGTCGCGATGCGTTGGTGGGCGAGCGTTGACTATTGGTAGACCGTTTAGTCCTTACGTCGCGATGCGTTGGTGGGGGCGTTGAGACCGTTTAGTTGGTAGACCGTTTAGTCCGTTGACTACGACCGCGATGCGTTGCGTGCGTTGGTGGGCGGCGTTGACTATTGGTAGACCGTTTAGTCCTTACGTCGCGATGCGTTGGTGGACGATGTTCAAGACAGCGTTGCTATTGGTAACAATTGTTCGTAGAACCGGTTTAGTCGAGTCATTGCAGCGTCAGAGGGCTGGGCGTGCGACGACGTTGCTATTGGTAACAATTGTTCGTAGCTTGAGGATCTTAACGTACATTTAACGTACACAAAAAATACGTGTACAGCGTCACAAATGGCCACAGTTGCGTGATTTTAACGTACATAGGCCTAATTATTACGTGGCGCAGAGCTTGGCTAGGTGGCGATCATTGAAATGTTGTTCAGCATGAATTCAATGATTGGGTATTAGGTATAGGTATTGGATTAGTATTATCCTGCACTGCGAGCGAAGCGAGCGCGAGCGAAGCGAGCATCGTTCTAGTGATACCATAATAAGACACATAATACATTCCAGCCCCACTAATGCACTGCAAATCATTTGTGAATTTGTTGAAGCATCTGACTTACTCCATTCATGGAAGCACTCAAATTGTTTTTTACTTAATCCAGCTAAAACTCAGCTCATCTGGTTTTGTACTCAGGTCAGCTCTCAAAAACCAACCACCTGTCTTTGCAGTCTGCCTTCCCTGACCTCTCCTTCTCCTCTTTTGTCCATAATCTTGGCACTGAGTTAACCTTTATGGAACATACTAACTCACTTTGTCGCAGTTGCTTCTATTATCTCTGTCGGTTTAGAGTTATTCAGCGTACATTAGACATGCCATCCAACATGCCATCCGCTTCTACTTTGATTCTTACTTTTATTTGCTCTAGGCTCGACTACTGTGGTTCACTTTTTGCTGGTCTTCCATCAGTGCGACTTGGTAAACTCCAGATGGTTCTTCGTTCACATTATCACATCAATTAGTGTGATTATATGATGTCTGTTCTACACTGGTTACCTTATCCTGCTCAAGTTAAGTTTCATGTGTTGAGAGTGGTTGCATTCTCTCTACTTGGTGCTGCTCCATCTTATTTATCAGAGCTAAGATTAAAACCAGCGGTGAGCAATACAGAAGATATTCCAAACCAGAGGGAAAGGCACAGTAGAATGTTTGTGATCTACTGTATGAAAAGCAGCAGAGATCAAGGAGACAGAAGCCAGTAGCTTATTGAAATCCATTGGCAGTGAGGAGTTTGACATAAATGTATGTGAGAACGGTTTCTGTTGATTGGTGTCTAGTATAAGCAGATTGATGAGTTATAAAATTATATAATTATAAGGAGCTTTTTGACAGATGCTCAGTTAGTCTGGAAAGAAAAATTTATCTGTGAGTTTGGAGAGGACAGACAGATTTGAAAAGGCCCGATAGTTTTTGAGACCTTCTCTGTCAATGTTTGACTTTTTAGAAGCGATTTACAAGGGACTTTTTAATGAAGATGGCAAAATGCCTGTGGAAAGAGATAAGTTATTTTATAGTTGGTAAAATAAATGAGGCACACTGTTTAACCTCTTTATGTTTAAGACAAGCAGGACTCGGGTTACTTTATCCACCCTTAACCGTTTGAGCCGCGTCTAGTAGTTTGCAAGCCAACAGCCAACCGTTTCACCCAAGTCTGGCATGTTATGATATATAAGTGTGGGTATAGTAACCATTATTTTTGCACATGGTGCTTACTCTTTTCAAATATATGCTGTTAGTTCTTGAAAATCGATGCTCTTGGACATGACCCCTTGGATTTTGCCTCTAATGGTAGTGCCTTGGAGGCTGGAGATTCATTGCTATGGGCAATATTCCTCCAGAAAGTGGGGATAAGTCGCCTGAAATCAAAATCAAGAGCAAATCTAAATAGAATTAAAGCAATTTTGAGTTTCTGGTCGAAGCTGAATGAAATTTTACAATGTTGAACAAGAGTTCCCTTGGTTCTAGTCAGTGGCCTTTTGAGTAGCATTTGTAAGACCTTATTCTTTCAATCTCCAAGTAGAAATTCAATGATTGAAGACATAAAGTGAAAAAGGGATAACTAAATGTTACTTTTATATCAATTTTTAAAGTTTTCTTAGCTTCTACGCTTCAAAATCGGAAGCATTTATAATATTTTAAAGTAATGCATTGCCGTACTTTAAAAAAAATGGTCACCATGGTAAGGTACTGGGTATTTAAAAATTTAAATGAATGGTAACGGGGTTAAAAAGAGAGGTTGGTATTGGATCAAGACTGCATTGCTTGTTTGGCAAGGACTGCCTTGTTCTACTGCACTGTATAAATTGTCAATAAATAAATTAATTAATTGACTGCAGGAGTTTGGATACTTCTTCTTCTGTTGCAAGAGTGAAGCTGGGAAAATTTGAAGGAGCTTCTGGTGGAGATGGGTGATGTGGAGAGGTAGTTTGATTGGTCATGGTGGATTTCAGATTGGTGCGGATCTTAGAAACTTTTCCAGATAAAAAATTAGCGAATGATTCAGCAAGTTGTTACATGGATTGTGGAAGAGGTTTTGCACTATTGTGGTGAAATAGACCATTCACAGTGTTCCAGAGTTTGTGGGGGTTAGAGCTATTTGACGTAATTAATTTAGAATAATCAGTTTTCTTGGCAGATATTAAAAGGCTGTGGTAGCAATTTGTTGCAGAATGGAGATTTGTAAGGTCAATAGTAGGAAGTGTGCGGGTGTAAATTCTTTCTAGACGTCTTCGAAATTACTTAAAAGCATGGATGAAGGAATTGTACCAAGGGTTGTTACCACGAGAGCAAATTTACACTGAGTAACATTTTATTCAACTTTCCATAGGATAAATGCATGCTTGCATTTCAATCACATAACATACCACCAATGGAGAGAGAGTGAATATTTTCCTCTTTGCCTTTTCTTTTAATCATGACTGCACCTGATTCATTATTTTACACTTGTGTACATCTTGCTCTATAGCAGGACATCCATCAGCCCACAATTTTTGCATCTGAAGTAGCCATCTAGACTCTAGACACAAAGTCACCATGCCACTCAGTTTAAAAAACTAACCAATAAATACTATGAAAAATGTAACCAAGCACATGAAACACTGATAAAAAGATTTTTAAAAAACACTATTTCCGATTAGTGTAAAACAACATCAATGTTTTCTGCATCTTGAAACATGCACAACATGGTTTTCACATGATAATGCTCTGTCCATCTGCCTCACTGCCACATTCTGTTCAATTAAAGTACCGTTAATAAAACCAAACTTACAAGTAACTAGGTCAAAAACATTAAAAACACATTATCACACTCTTGAGAAATAGATTAACATGACAGCTACCTACAGTCCTACAGCCATGTGTGTTTTAAGTTTTCTGTGGAAGCATGGGAAGCGTCACGAACAGAAAATTAAAAATACACAGAATAAATGCACCAAAAAATTAATATCAAACTGAACTTTGCCCATCAAAAACACTGAAGATTTTTAATTTACTACTCTTTCTGTTTTAAGAAAAGTTCTTAGGACTTGCCTCGGAAGGCTTCCATATATATCAAATATCCTATAGGATGTAATTTTTTTGTCATTTGTTCATACTTTTGCTTAATTTAAATGCCAGGGTTCATTTATTTTGATTCTAGTTGAGTTAACATTTTTAAATGAACAGGAAGTAGTTCCATCCAGGGTTGTAGTAGGGTTAAGGTTTCAAAGCAGATGCCAACTGGAAAAGCAGATCTATGTACAAAATGAAGTCTCGTGATCATTCAGGATACCAAATGAAATTAGGATACATAATATATTTTGCATTGCTAAAGCAACTGACGTCCAGGTTTCAAAAACACCACTCAATAGCACTAATCAAACACAATTAAAACTCATGACAGGAGATGATTTTTACCAGGCCTTGAAACAATAAATTATCATGAAATCGTTGTGAAACATTAAATTACCTACCTGATGTGACATCGAAAAAAGAAAAAAATTCATGGCATACATAATTACATAAAGCTACCTGTTAATTATATAAAGAAGTCATTGCATTGTATTTAAAAGTAAATGAAAAAGTGACCAACTCAGAGAGAAAATAATGCTAATATACCAAAAAGCAGGGTCCACAGTTTTAAGTGACAAATTTTTTAAAATTCCACCGGACAGTTTGCCTAATTCCACAGTTCACTGTTGCAAATTTTGCTAATTCTGCAGCATCCTATTCCTTAACCCTTCTGCTGGGGATTAAATTTTTTAGACACCGTAACTGTCCGGGGAATTAATTTTTGAAAAAAACGTTATTCCAAAATGATAACTGTTTTTTTGAATTTGCAATATCTCAGGCTACATAAGAGCTAAGAAGACGTCATTGTTTAGCCTTTTTACTCCTCTTTCTATCCATCCGTGCAGAACAAAGAAATTTCAGGGTAGGGTCCACTCTACGGGCAAAAATAGCACCCCCGCCCCCAAAATGTTCAAAGCTCCGTAGCGAAAGTTTTTCAGTGGTGACCCCCATCGGATGAGCGGCAAAGTTGTAGATGGATGTCAGTGGAACAAAATTAACCAAAAACTTTGAAAATCGGTCAACATTTGATGAAGATACATGAAGTCTAACCTGGACACCTGTGTCAACACCTAAGTATTGGTTACGAATTTTGAGAAAATTGTGTAATTTTTTTGAATTTGCGATATCTCAGGCTATATAAGAGCTAAGAAGATGACATATATGCCATTGTTTAGCCTTTTTACTCCTCTTTCTAACCATCCATGCAAAACAAAGAAATTTGGGGGTCGGGTCCACTCTACAGCCTAAAATAGCACCCCCTCTCAAAAAAAATTTCTAAGCTCCATAGCAAAAATTTTTCAGTGGTAACCCCAATCGGGTGAGCGGCAAACTTGTAGGAAGATGTAGGAGGAACAAAATAAATCAAAAATTTTGAAAATCGGACCACAAACGCCGAAGACCTTCAGCCAAAACTCATAGTTTTCTACTAAACTCTTGTCCCAATTACTGACCTCCTCGATCCAAAGAACATATATTTCTTTTCAACTAGAGCAAATCTAGCTAAAAAATAGGTGACATCTATCGAATGGATAGATACTAAAGCAATTTATAGCATAAGACGTATCAGATACGTCGCACCCGGCACAGGAACCACTACGAAAGTGACTGGACGTATGGGATACGTCGCGCCCGAATACGGTAAGATAGCGGTGGACATATGGGATACGTCACGCCCGTTTGACGGGTTAAGACTAAATTGAGAACTTTTATGGTTATTTATTTATGAAAGGCTGAATAAGATTTATAACCAGCCATTCTTTTACAGCAGACAATAATTGTTATAAGATGAAAAATCAATGAATATATTCAACAATTTCAATAAATGTTAGGTCATTAATTGCTTCATCGGTCAAGTGACCAATAGCATTGCTAATCACCAGCAAGCATGAATTCCACAAAATTCCCCAGAAACGTAGAAATTCCATGGAAACGGGCAAATTCTGCAGCCTGGTAAAAATTCTGTGGTCTTTGGAAAACTGTGGTCGCTACCAATAACCACTAAATACATTAACAGCAGCAAAAAACTTAGTGGTGTGAACCTTGTCACTAAATTATTTACTGTGTTCAGGCATGTCATTCATCTTTTTAATGAAAAAATGAGTAATTGTATCATGCCACCTGATGACAGAGGTGGAGGGTGATCATGAAGATGATGATGAAGGTGCTGACGATGAAGATAATGAGGTAATAATGAGATAATGCTTCCCACGCACCCACATACATTGGACAGGGATCGTAGTGACTAACATAGAAAATAAGGGTTCACAAACAATGCTTGTAACACCATTTGTATCAAAGTTTAAAGAACATTTCTATGTCAACAGCAATTCAATCCTTAGCTGCTGTTAATAACAATAGCAAACTTATGGAAGCTGTGGGCTGAGTTTCTATTATCCTAACACAAACATTCATCTGCAAACACTGCAGTTCACATGCTGGTCCTATCATAAACAGAAATTTGATTACTTGGCTTTGCCTATAAATCTCTGCCACCAGCATAATATGTTCAGCCTATTAACAACAACTGACTCATTTAAAAAAACGGACTACAGCAAATCTCAACTGATGGCAAACCAGTTCAATGGCTCCACAACAACAACTAATTTGAAATATAAAAAATATCCATAATTATCTATTGCATAATCTCAATCCTTGAGAACTGATACATATATCCCATGAAAGAAGACTTATAAATGTAGATTAGGAAGACATATATCAAAGTTGCATGTTCCATACTTAAAAAATTGTTCTTCTTTTTTTCTTTTTTAAATTTTAAAAATATCACTCTATCCCTTTATCCCAACAAATGGATTCAAAAATTATCTAGGAAAGCTGGTCCATTAAATGTTGAGAGTAATTATAGTTGTTTCCATAAAGGCTAGCTTAGCCCCCTAAACCAATTGAAATCATGTTATTAAATATTATTAATAATTATAATATTAAGATTAGTATCATTAATTGCTAATATTATTATAATCATTATTCACTTTCACTACGTCATAGTCAGTGATCACAGCAACAACAACTGCAGCTTAAATGCATCTATTCAGCTGACTGTTGCACCATTGTTTAAAACTGGAGTGGAACCTCTGACATCACCAATTCCTAATTACTGAATCCAATCTATATTGGTCTTGTATAGCTATTAGAATGTAGATATAGTATTGTGGAAATTATACGGCACCCCGACAAAATGGCGCACGACAAAACGGTGCAGATGAAAAGGCGCAATATTTCGACATTCACCTTTACTCCTCCCAGTGAGACCATCAATGGAGATATCTATATATTCAGCTGGACAAAAGATACATCGATAGGCTTGATTATGTAAGAGAAATTGAACTTAATTCTACTCAATAAATGAGTTTAGTAGCAAATTCATTACCCATAACCACTGCATCACATCATTGTGCTGAAACACTATAAAAAGGCAAATGAACAGCTCCAATCAATATGTGGCTGCTTAACTGCTGACCCATTTAAAAGGGAGGAAGAGGAAGAAGGTCCATTGCCTAATTCAGGGTTTCCCAAACAATTTGGAACTGCAACCCACTTCAGCAACTTTGTAACATACAGCGACCCTGCAAACTTATTGCCAACAAATATTGGATAAAACACTAATCATTTTAATATAAGCAGTGCAGGGAGGATTGCAAACATATAAATTTCTTAAAACCTAAGCCTACCTGCAACTTTCAAGGCTTGTAACATTGTGGTAATTGGTAAGAAAGTGACACTTTTGAATCTAATTTCCGCTACCCCGCGACCCATTAGACTGAGCCCTGTGACCCAAAAGTGGGTCACAACCCAAATTTTGAGAAACACTGGCCTAATTTACCCTATACCAGTTCTTCTTGTCTGTACCAATTATTTGTGCCATTCTGTCATGGGCCATTATGTCAGTAATTTTGTGCCCTTTTGTCCTTATTTTCTTTGCATTATATTGTCTATGTCGTTTTGTCTGCTGCATCGTTTTGTCATGCGCCGTTTTGACCAGTCACCAAGTTATACAATAACTGAATGAAGCATATAGGAATTTTAGGGCACTGCATACTGCAAAGTTTTGTTATTTGAAGATTCAAGTATATAGAAGACAAAGGAGAATTATAAAGGAAAAAACCTATTAGACAACAAGAGGACAAAAATTATATTACACACCAAGACCATAATATGAATCAATGGATGGGTTAAACATAGCACATAGTGGTTCTCGCATAGGGCAGATCCTACTGAACCACTCTAAACCTTATTCGTATGCTATTATTTATTAATCATCAACTTCCATAGTGCCACTTCAAAATCTACAGATGCATCAGCTGATGGTCTACCATGCACACTTATCACCCAATGAAATATGAAAAATGTCCAGGATTAAGCCTCCACCAAAAATTCTCATCAGCAATCACCTGACAGGAAAAAAAGTCTTTGTTACCTATGAAGATGAGCAACTGGTCATCCTTAATTTCTGGGGGTAAAGGTCAAGAAATTTTTTAAAACTATACCCAAGAAAAATCTCAACTAAGCCTTTTTGCAAAACACAAAACTTGGTTGAAAAAATGCTTATAGCAAATGCACAAAAACAAATAAGATCGGCAGAATTACATATGAATTCTTTAAAGGGTCATTTATGACATGCAATGCAACATAAATGCATTACATATTTACTACAAGTCTACAAATAGTCAATATGTCATTCATGGGTGACAAGTACAGTCAATATGTCATTCATGGGCGCCCACCTATTGGGGCAAGAGCGGGTAATTGCCCTTCCTGGAAAACACAAATCTTGGTTGAAAAAATGCTTATAGCAAATGCACAAAAACAAAGAAGATCGGCGGAATTACATATGAATTCTTTAAAGGGTCATTTATGACATGCAATGCAACATAAATGCATTACATATTTACTACAAGTCTACAAATAGTCACTATGTCATTCATGGGCGACAAGTCTACAAACAGTCAATATGTCATTCATGGGCGACAAGTCTACAAACAGTCAATATGTCATTCATGGGCGCCCACATATTGGGGCAAGAGCGGGTAATTGCCCTTCCTGGAAAATGCAAATCTATTTCTGTAACTAACATCTAGCTAATATTTTTACACTAAAACACTACTGATACACTGATACACAAAGCGAAATTGAAAAACTTAACTTTAACTAACAACTGCGGAATTGAATATCTTCAAACCTATATTAACTGCGGTAAATTGTCCCCATCCCCGGAAAAAATGTCTGCGGGCGCCACTGATGACATTACATTACATGACATCACATACATACGACATCACATTACACATCACATACATACCAGAGCATGACACACCATGGACAAGCTCGTTTAGGCATTCGCCAGTCTACTTCAATCTAAAATCTCGATCAAAGATTTTCAACAACACTATAAAATAAAAATCAACGTACCTCGGCGTCGACGAAGAACGAACTACCCCTTCCTCACTGTTCGCGTCTACGACTGACCTTAATATTAAGTGGGACACGAATAACGCAACGACTATAAAAACAGAGGAAAAGCCGAAACACATCTCTACACTCACCAGCCGCAGCCCCGCAGCAGATGGCAGATGCCACTGGTGCTACCACCAGCCTTTTTAGAAAAAAACAGTAGTTTTGTGTGTGTGCGTGTGTCTGTGTGGTGTGTGTCATTCTGCGTGTGTGTGTGTGTTTGTGTGTGTGTGTGTGTGTGTGTGTGCTATGTGCATGTGGTGTGTGTGTGTGTGTGAGTGTGTGTGTGTGTGATGGTGTATATGTGTGTATGCGCGCGTGTGTGTGTTTGTGTGGGCGTGTTTGCTTATATGTTTGCGCGTGCGTGTGAGCTTGTGTTTGTGTGTGTTTGTGTAACTTCAGCGAATCAGTAGAACAAATGCTTATAGTATTTGTCGAAGTTGCTGCGTAGGTTAACTAGGTTGTATTGGCTTTCCAACTTCGCCGCACTGGCTTCTTGAATTTATTCCAAAAGATTATTCAAAAAGGCGACAAAGGAACTTGGAAATATTGACAGTCTTATATCAGTACCATCAAAAAAAGACAGAGGAACTGGGTTGGACACGTCCTTAGAGGAGAATCATTACTCAGAACAGTAATTGAGGGAAGAATATCAAGAAGAAAGACAAAAGGAAGACCAAGGAGGATGCTATATTGGACTGGATGGTGAAAACAGATGCACAGCGTCATAAGACCTATGCAGAAATCAAAGAAGAAGCAAGACGCAGAGAGGAATGGAAACAATGGAGCCCTGAACCTGTCCCAGGACAGAGAATATGATGATGATGATGATGATGATGATGATGATGATGATGATGATGATGATGATGATGATGATGATGATGATGATGATGATGATGATGATGATGATGATGATGATGATGATGATGATGATGATGATGATGATGGCGATGATGATGATCTAGGGTCGCCTAGCTGATACCGCCATGTCAAAAGGAAGACACCAGATGCCATAAAGGAGGACACAGCCGGACAAAGGAATAGGCCATTAAAATCATAGACTAATATTATTAATAAATCTATATGGTTAAAATTTATACAAAGCGCACACTGAAATAATAATAATATTAATGTGATTTTAATTAGTGGTTTAGCTAAAGAGTCCAAGTAAGCCTGTGTGAAAACCACTGTTGCAACTCTCCACATTCATAATCTAGTTTTCCGAGATATATAGCCTTTGAATCCGTTCATCGTTTCACAGTGGCGTAGCCAAGGGGTGGGGACCGGGGGGTTGGAGGGTTAAACCCCCTTGGCTGTCGAAATTTTTGTATGAGTTTCTATGCACATTAATTTTTTTTATTTTGGGACGCGCTTTTGGGGTCAAACCCCCTTGGCTGCCGACCCAAAAGTTTGGTAAGTGGTACAGAATGTAACGGTTAAAGAGGTGACGACCTTAATGTTTGCCTGTCAGCACCTGGAAGGGAAAAATAGAAGAAATAAAAAGGATAGATGAGGATGACCTTTTTTCGAAGTTGGTCACGGTCAAAACCAAAACCCCTTCCGGAAATCCTGGCTACGCCACTGTGGCACTGCCGTTTCGACTGTCAGTGACTCCCACCTCGTCCAATCTGTTCCATTGTCCACAACCCCTGCACTAAAAATTCTTCTTTCTTGGACCCACCCTCTACTTAAACAAATTGAATTTGTGGCCTCTTGTGCTGCTAAATGTCTTTTAAGACTTTCAATCCACAAAATCACAACTAAATTGCGCATGCATTAGGCCTATAGGCCCTAATGGAAGGCTGCATGCAGATTGTTGCTTCCGTGAAGACACGATGCGACTTTACTTAGATATCATAATAATATAATATAATATAACAAGGTTTAAAGTGGTTCAGTAGGGACTGCCCCGTGTGAGAACCACTGTAAAATAATATAATAATATAACACCCGAACGCTCAACTAAGCTGATTTGCTTTATGGCAAGTATACTCTATCAAAATATCAGAATCAGCTAAAAGTCTGAAGCATAACAAACAAAAAATCGCCGAAACAAGGATATCCGATTATTATATCCGTCTAATGACGGTCATGGAAGCTTTGGCGCTTGTGGCATTTAGGCCTATAGAACTGGGGAATATTCTTGCACCGGAATCCATCAATATATAGCCTTGTATACACTCGGAAACGCTCTCGGATGCGGATCCTCTGCGGATCCAAACCTGACGGATCCAAACCTGGCGGAATTGGATTATCCGCGACCCAAAAATTGTTGGATCCGCAGTTCCGCACATATCTAATATCATGGACAGCTAGTAACGGTTATCGAAACTGAAACGAGCATGCTACATTATCCTAAGTGAACGCCAGTTAGGCTACTTCCTTGAGGGCAAAATTGCTATGTTATCAGATCACTTCCCATGCAATTATTTGAAGTAAAAAGTATTTTCAAACTAATTGGCACGCGAACTAGACATCCTTGTGCCTGCTAGGATACGGCAGGACATGACAAATAATTATTACAGGGCCTCGATTGCAACTGAATCACAAGTTACAAATGACTCACTAATCTGCAACCTACTGAGTACACTGTACATTTGGTCTAATTGCAAATTAGCAAATTGAAAATTTTCAATTAGGCCTACTTCAAACTACAACATTCTCATCTGACTATAGGCTTAATAATTTAAAAAATAAAATAATGTAGAAGTACTAAAGTTAATCCTGAATTAATCATAAATTAAGCATAAGTTAATAGTGACTGGGGCTTGCGTAGTCTAGTAGGATCTCTCTTGCCTGAAAACTGTTGCGGATCCTATAATTAGATTTTTTAAAATTATGAGTCTGCTCGTTACATTCACATGTTTTGTCTTCACCTATTCGAGCCTGCAAATAGCAAAAGCCCTTCGTAGTTGTCAGAATACTGAAAATATAACTCAATCAATTTCGGGGCATATTCCTGCCAACAGCATCGGGGCCTAGAATAATTTTAAAAGTATACCCAGTGTTTATTCTAGCCACCTATAGATATTGAGGGGAGTTTAACATTTCTGGGGAGAACAGGCATTGTGAGGTCATACTACTTGTCAAATTGTCAAAAAGATTTGGGAGAAATTTCAAACTTGGGGGGGGCGGAAAACACCAGAAATGCCTAGAATAAACACTGAGTAAACCCACCTATAAATAAGTATAAACTCTAGTGATGACCTTTTGCTTGTTAGGCTTTTTAGAACGTTAGGCCTAAAGAAGCAAAGAAGCACAAAACATTGGTGGATAAATGATAAAAATATACCCCTTCACTAATCATTGGGAGGGATCGTCCCCCGCAGACCCCCGTGATCTACGGCCATTATCAATTTACTTACTCTGTAATTCTACGGTAGCCTATGATATGATCAAAGTGTATAAAACAATCCCAGTGGCGTCGCTAGGGGATTGCGGGGGGTGCGGACCGCACCGGGTGACACCACCCAGAAGGGTGACACCAAACTGAGAAATTGGACATGTTCAAATTGTATAAAACAGAGTCAACAGACGGAGCTCGTTCTACTCGGGCTTCTTAGCCAGTGGTGTAGCTACATTGGAACAAAGCGGAGCAATTGCTCCAGGCGGACCGCCCAGGGTCACTCCTACTAATCGTGCAAAACCGATGAGAAATTTTTGGGGTGGGGTGGGAAGTAGGCCAGGTATAATAGTTGGTTCTGCAAGACTGCAACTGGTTGGTTATAACTTTACACGGTTTTTGTGTGTCTGAAGTGCTCTAAAATTCATCCACGGGCATTTGTAAATTAAAAAAATTTCCGGGGATTAGTACCGTAGCATGACTCAGTGGACTGCGCTGATATAGGCTGGCAGTAACTATCTCAGGGTCCGAGCAGAAGATCCCCGCCGTATCTGTTGCGATGACACGAACAATAGCTATATTGTCCTATAGTTTAGCATTTGTGCAGGCTTCAGTGTATCAGCATCAGATGCAATGGGCGAGGGTGAGCGGCAAGGTGGGGAGGGATGGTTTTCGACGTGTCACTGCCGCGCGCTCAAATTGAAGAATGATCCTGTCTTTCTGTGTGTCTAAAATGCACTAAAATTCACTTACGGGCATTTGTAATTTTTAGAAAATTCCCGGAGATGACACTCCAGACCTCTGTTAAAAGGGGAGGGAGAAAAGGAGGGGAAGATGAAGGAAGTGGTTAGGAAGGGAGGAGAGGGAGGAGAAGGCGAGTGTTTTGCTCCTGTCGCCGTTTTTTCTACATGTAGTTACGCGAAAATTCATAGTCCATTATGTAGGCCTAGTAAAGGAAGATTTGGAAGAGGTCCCTGGTGGAAGTCTGAAGAGCACCACGATGAGGTGGCACCACGATTTTACCGCACTGGGTGGCACCAACCATAGCGACGCCACTGAACAATCCAATATCTATAGGCCTACTGCTCCAGTGACGTAGCCGGGATTTCCGGAAGAGGTTTTTGGTTTTGACCGTAGGCCTAACCAACTTTGAAAAATCGCAAAAAGATCGTCACCTTACACCTTTACATACTATAGCACTTAGAAATTTTGGGTCGTCAGCCAGCCAAGAGGGGTTTTGATCCCCAAAACCGCGTCCGAAAATAAAAATGTATGGAAACACATAAATTTTCCGTCGGCAGCCAAGGGGGTTTAACCCCAACCCCCTTTGGCTACGCCACTGTACTGCTCTAACATAGCCTACTGCCAAATAGTCTGAAAAATGCGCAAAATCTCATGGTTTAAATCTAATATTACCCCAAAATTTTTCGGCCAGATCCCTTTCAGGGAGCTAACCACTCGCCATCAAGTCCCCAGCCCCATGCAGGGCCGTCGAGAGAAAATACGGGCCGGGAGACAGATATTGACTCCGGGCCTCTTGTTTCAAAATCTTGACAAACAAAAAAAGGTCAGATAAGAAGGGTCAACAGATCCTTAGGTACTGATGGTGGCGTGGTTGTTTAATTATTGTTTATGAGCCATGCAATCATGAGATCCTAGATTCCTATAGGCTCCAACACCGGTCATGACAAAACCTGCCTCAAACGGCGTTCACTAGGCTTAGAAGCCGTTGATATGTAAAACTGAAGGCACGAACCCTTCGGTTCTCCGTAGGGGCCTGCGCTGGCCTACAGACTAGATATAGGCCTACTCCATAATGGGCGGAAGTCCAGTCCATTTGCCTTTTTCCTGCCGTAGTTTACTGTTGGCAATGTAAATATATTATACAGCCATCATTGGCGCGTGGTCAGTGTTTCAGAATAGGAAGGGCCATCACTTTTAGGCTACAGGCATAGGCGCCCGCACATTGGGGCAAGAGAGGGCACTTCCTGCATCTTTCCACTTGGGTATGCCTAGGCCTACGTCACAACCAAACAACTTGTCTGCTTGATCGATGGTAGACATGAGGGATGTCATTGGCTTAGCACGAGCGACGCACGAAAGGTCGCCTCTCCCTATTCGGACCCAGACTACTTGTTAGATTCGTGCAAACACGATGGGAAAATTTTATATTGGGAGGGTAAAGGTAATTGCTGATAGGCCTAAGCTGGGAGGATCCTGGAAAATAAAAATGCCAATATTTCCCATTGAAATTTGAAAACCTTGCTAAAATATTAACCGTGACCATTGTGTTAAGATGTGTTTTGCCCCTCTTGGAAACATTTATGTGGCATAGTCATGACCATTAGGGCCCATGTTTTGCCCCTCCTGGAAAAATTTCTGTGGGCGCCCATAGCTACAGGCGAGCTTGATCTGATCCAACTAAGGGGCTTTTGGACGGCACTCCAGAGGAAAAATTTCAGAGTAATATTATCATATTGCATTTAACCTAAATATTGAGCGTTGGAGTAATTCTGCAGACTGCATGACAGCTTAGGCCTATCAGCAATTACCTTTACCCTCCCAATATAAAATTTTCCCATCGTGTTTGCACGAATCTAACAAGTAGTCTGGGTCCGAATAGGGAGAGGCGACCTTTCGTGCGTCGCTCGTGCTAAGCCAATGACATCCCCTCATGTCTACCATCGATCAAGCAGACAAGTTGTTTGGTTGTGACGTAGGCCTAGGCATACCCAAGTGGAAAGATGCAGGAATCGAGTTCCACATCGTCTGTAACGCATAGCTTGCTTAAGTTTTAAGCGAGACTGTGGCGTTTGTTTTTGATAAACTAGATGAGGGCAAGGCAGTAGACATAATATATGTATATTTTGCCAAAGCTTTTGATAAAGTGCCACACATAAGGCTGGCTGCCAAACTGAAGGCCTGTGGAATAAGGGGGAATATTCTCAGATGGATTCAACATTGGTTGAAGGGAAGAAGACAGAAGGTTGGCATTAGGGGAGGCCATTCAGAATGGGCAAGTGTTATCAGTGGAGTGCCTCAGGGCTCAGTGCTGGGCCATTGCTTTTTCTAATATATATATATATATATATATATATATATATATATATATATATATATATATATATATATATATAAATGATATCGATGAAGGATTACTATCCAAAATTTCAAAGTTTGCCGATGATACAAAGATATGCAGAAATATAGACTCGGAGGATGATGCAAAAATTTTACAGGAGGATCTAAGGAAATTGTTTCAGTGGTCTTTGGACTGGCAGATGCTTTACAATATTGATAAATGTTCTGTAATGCATGATGGGAAATCTATTAATGGTAATGCATATTCTGTAGAGGGAAGGTTCTAACCACAACAGAAAAAGAAAGAGACTTGGGGTAATCATCCATAGAAGTATGAATCCATCTCACCAATGCATGGAGGCAGCAAAAAGTAACCAAATGTTGGGAATGATGAAAAGGACAATAGTGAGTCGAGACAAAGATATAATCATAAAACTTTATAAGTCATTGGTAAGGCCTCATCTAGAATACTAGATATAGAGCTTTTAGAAAAAGTGCAAATACGAGCAACGAAGATGGTCGATGGTTGCCATAATTTAAGCTACGAAAAAAGACTTCAATATTGTGGACTGACAACATTAGAAAGAAGAGAGAGGGGATTTGATAGAAACATACAAAATAATGACTGGGAAAGTATATGTGCCATACGATCGATTCTTTACATTGGCACACTATAGCAGCATAAGAGGCCACAAATGCAAATTGTTTAAGCAGAGGGTTGGTCCAAGAAAGAAATTTTTTAGTGCAAGGGTTGTGGACAAATGGAACAGTTTGGACGAGGTGGGAGTGACAGTTGAAACAGTAAACGGATTCAAAGGCTATCTCGATAAACTAGGTTATTGACTGCAGATGGTTACATCAGTGGTTTTCACACAGGCTTACTTAGCCTCCTAAACCACTTAAAATCACATTATTATTTTTTTAAATTTATTTATTATTATTATTATATATTTATTATTGTTATTAGCTTTTACATGTATAGACCCAGGCTTGGCAGGCTAGACAAGTTTTAATTTCCAATGCGTTCGGTCATTTTTCAGCGAAATGTGAAAGAGTCTGGACGTCTCAGTTATTGTGCGAGCCAGTGTAGTTTGGACTGAAATAATCTACAATCATTTATAACCCATGACGCTTTCATATTCATGAGCAAGTCCAGAGCCGCCGAAAGAATTTCCGGGCCCCGGTACAAAAAATAGTCACGGCCCACGGGCCCCCTGACTTGCCAAGTGTGTGAAAAAGTCGATGACCTTTTTTGACAGTCTTTTTATGGTTTCACGCTATTGTTAATACATCATCGTCACCGGACCCCATGGGCCCCGGAACAATGTACCGGCTGCACTCCCCTCTTCCCAGGCCTGGACAATTCATGATTAAGCTTAGTCAGCAGTCTAAAAGCGCTATGTAACCATGCTAATGTCCACTCAGTGCCTGTGACCATGTAATTTGCCGGGGTCTGTCTCCTGATGAAGGTTTTGGAGAAACAGGCCCTCAAGAAGTTGTAGTAAGTTAGTCCAATGTTAACGAAAGACTGAAGTTTCTATCCCAGAGGCGGGGTTGATATCAAGTTAATAAGGAAATATGCGGCATGAGGTCTATCTAGTGTCTGATTACAAAACTATATCGGCCCTCACGATGATTTTTTAGACGGTGGTAATTGTACTTAGACGCCCACGCTAATAGGCCTATAGAGCGACAGACAAACGATGCACACTGCACAGCTAGTAGGCCTAGGCTATTGGCGCACTTCTCCGACACTAAGGTTAGCTAGCACTACAGTGTAAATCATGCCTGCCGGCCTAGGCCTGTCCAGCAATGAAACCCTTACTAATTCTTAATAGACCTAGGGCCTAGGCCTACTGCTAAAATTTAGAGTTAAGTCACGCCTCTTTCTGTTTCTTTTTACGTTTCTTTTCCTTTCTGCTTCCCCACGCCCACTCTGACCGATATCTGGAATTGACCTCGGTTGCGTAGCCAATGGGGGTGGGGAGGGTGGGTTGAGGTGAAAACCTCTTGGCTGTTCCACAAATTTTTTTATTGCGTATTAATATAGGCCTAGTTGTACACGCTCATATACCGTATATATCATATACATTTAAATTATTGAAGCATAATAATAGCTGACGACCCTTTTCCTTGTCAGGATTTTTCCGTGCTGCTAATAAAATCGTGGAATCATGATGATAACCTTTTTTGATTGTCAGAATTTTCCGAAAGAGTTGGGAATCATGGGAACCATGGAACCATAGGCCTAACTCCACCCTTCGGAAAATCCTGGCTACGCCTCTGATTGACCTTGCCCGGCTGACCATAAGACTTCGACTATAGGCCTCTAATTATTTCAACGGCAGATTAAGAGTCCAGGAATAAGTAGCAATTACGGTGCCTACTTCCAAAACGCTATAGAAATTCACGGGATTTTTACTTACTTACTTATGCCAATAGGCAACAACATACGGAAGCAGCAATGGGAACGTTTTCAAGAAACAGCCCACGCAAGCGTGTCGTACAATTAAATGCTAATCCGCAAAGCTAAAGCAGTACGTAGATATAGGCGTTAATCGTAAAACATAGGCATATAGTATCCTATTTATAGGCTTCACAGATTATCAACATATGGTCTGATGTATCCTGTCGAAAGTTAGCCAAGTTCTAGACTGCCGACGATGTTTGTTTTATTTTACTGGCAGCAAATATTAACCAGATACGACCAGTATAATTTGAGCAGCTATTTAAGTTCTATTTCAAAGCAGCGGGTTCGAAGGACTCCCTCCCAAAAATTGCGAAACTCTGCATGTCGTGTTGGACATTTTAGACAGTTACGGGAACATAAGGCAAGATGACGAAGAGAGAATAAAATGGCAGCTTCTCTGAGTAGCGATAGGAGCCGACATCAACCTAAGCTAGACTATAGGCCTATCATTAATTATGTTGTTGAAATCTTGAAGAATCAAGATAAAATTCGCCATCTCGCTGACTAAGCACGCAGAAAAAACGAAATATCGCCCATACAGTAGGCCTATAGGCCTATAGGCCTATTAGGTACATTTAGGGTTGCCAGATGTCCGGTTTTAACCGGACTGTCGGTAGTTAACCTATTTGTCCGGTGAAAAACTTGAGGCAATACCGGACATGCTTGTGCCCGGAATTTTCTTGCAAGCTACCAAACTACAGCAAGCAAGTCACTCCCAGCCTAGTACAAAGCAATATTTTGGCTATAATTCCCCTATAAATAATATCATGTGTTTGAGAAACCCCAACTCCTAAATGTCTAAAGCAGGGCTTTCCAAACATTTTAGAACCGCGGCCCACTTCAGCGGATTTGTAACGTGTCGCGACCCGAATCAATGTAGCCATAGCATAGGGTTACCAGATCAGTTGGAAAGAATTTAAGGACATGCAAAACACATTAGCTTGTCAGACTTTTCAGGGTGTCAAAGAAGCACAAAAAACTAGTGATGGCTAGCTTTTTTGCTTGTCGGACATTTTTAGGACGCAAGGGACGCAAAAAAGGCATAAAGAACTAATGATGACCAGTTTTAGCAATCAATATCGCTTCTCGCCTCTCTTGTAAAGAGACCGCAGTGCAGTGATAGGAGATTGTCACTCCGTTCGAGTCGTAGGGTCAAACTTCAGGTTCCTCCTCCCTCCAAGACTACTAAGTTTGGAGAGAGATCCTTCACACGCGGCAACCCCATCTTGTGGAACTCTCTTCCCGACGATGTCACCACGGCTAATACTCCTGAGCACTTCATCAAGAGATTAAAAACGCATCTGTTTGGGTTGGGGGTATAGTTGAGATGTTAAAGTGCTTTTGTTGTGGGCCTCAGCCCTGTTACAGCGCTATAGAAATCGTCCAAGAATGAATGAATGAATATCAATCAACAAAAAAGTCATTTTAATCTAGAGTAATGTCCGAAATCGGTAGTCACTATTTTAAATGAAATTTAAGGACATTTGTGTCTTATTAAGGACAAACGCATGTAATTTAAGGACATTTTGTGTCCTTATTTAGGACAAACACCCTTAAGGACGGGGCAACGGAATTTAAGAACTGTCCTTATCATTTAAGGACGTCTGGTAACCCTACCATAGCATGTAATATAAAAAAATGCATTAGGTCATCTGGCGAACGTTAGTTGAAAAGAATGCTGTGAGTTTTGAATAAATGGCAAAACAAAAGCTCTTATTCAATTCGAATGAAAATATGGCAAATATTTCAGGCAGAATTATTCATATTTTGCCAAATAAGACA
This sequence comes from Metaphire vulgaris, assembly GCA_018105865.1. Lineage (NCBI taxonomy): Eukaryota > Metazoa > Annelida > Clitellata > Crassiclitellata > Megascolecidae > Metaphire > Metaphire vulgaris. The sequence continues at coordinate 7,016,176 of CM030837.1, forward strand.
AAAGAGGACAAATAGGTATTGAAATTATCTTCTTTAAATTTTGCCAGGGACATACCTTTTTTACGCGTCTGAAAAATCCTATGAGTATGGCAAAATCGCTTAACCAACAGGATAGACCACGACCCAGTTTCAAAAGAATTGCTATTATTATTGCAATTTATTGGAGTTTCAGAGCAAAATGGTCGGAATACGCTTTCCTTGCTTTACTACAAAAATAAGATTATATAAGATTAATTAAGATTAATATAATAAGATTAAATAAGATTAATTTTTAAAAGTACCTGTGGGTCCTGTACTGTCAGTTGCGGTTTGAAGTGCCCAGTGGCGACTCCACCGGGGAGCCAGAGGGGGCCCGTGCCCCCTACTGAGATACTGGCCCCCAGTGGCCCCCCTGTTGAGACCCTATACTATATATATATATATATATATATATATATATATATATATATATTATATATATATACTATACATAAAAATTTACCAAAAATATTTAAAATTGCAAATTTGCCAAAATTGGCCCAAAAATTGCCAAAATTGCAAAAAATATGCAAAGACTGCCTAAAATTTGCAAAAATTGCCTAAAATTTTGCACAAATTGCCTAAAATTTGCCTAAATTTTGGCAACAAATATTCTCGCCCCCAAGAAAAGTGTGAGATGACGCTACTGTACTTAATACTACATACCTAACAACAAATGGTTGGCCCCCATGATTAGAAGTTGCCACCCCAACGAGCCCCCCACTTGCCAAATCCTGGAGCCGCCACTGGAAGTGCCTGTATTGGGTCAAATGCTATTGGCTCACTTGATCTATTGACTACATGGAAGAGAATTAATGAGATGCAATTTTAAAGTAGGTATGCTTTATACAATTGAAAAGACAAGATTAAAGTAGCGGAGTCCAGCAGTGGCGTAACGTGGGGGGGGGGGCACTTTGTTGACTGCCCCCCGGGCCCCGGGCGGGGGGCCCCCAAAGAGGGGTCTAAGCTAGGGTTAGGTTAGGGTTAACCCTAACTTCTTAACCCTAACAACCCTAACCCTAGAAATGAACGTGCTGACGACCTTTTTTTGGCTCGTCAGGGTAAAAAACTTTAAAAAAAGGAGGTGATGACGTTTTTTTTGCTCGTCAGCACGAAACTTTGGGGCCCCCATGGCAAAGATGCCCCGGGCCCCCAAAAGTCACGCTACGCCACTGGAGTCCAGTAAATACAGTGCAAATACAAAGTCATGTTTCTTTTATTTCTCTGTTGCAAACGGTAGGCTACAGTTTACATATATTTAAAGAGACAGTAGCAATTTTATTGTTTTATTTACAATGTATGTTATTTCAGTTGCTGAGGACCAGAGTGGTCTATCCAAAAAAGTAACATTTTGAGAAAACGGATTTGAAGTTTGGAATGAACATCTAAAGTCACCAATTTACAATTTATCAGCCTTAACCAAATATATACAGCAAACTTTTTCCCGGGTTCATCTTGTTACGTCTGCATTTTTGCCACCTACACGGGTGTCCGGGGTTTTGGAGACAGGGATATGGCAACCCTAGGTACATTTCAGAGTGAATGGAATTCGCGTTAAATCCCTTATCCCATAAAAATGAATAGAAGGGCGTTGTTCCTCGCGGGATGCATATGACGGAAACGTCGCCATATTCAATGTTGACAGATGACGTCACTGTGACGTCATCACTATAAACTTTGTCGAGGTTGTTCCAAATAAAATGTTCTTCTTCAAAACGTATATATTTCTGAGTTCTTTCTTTGTAAAATCTAACTGAGCTGCTTCGTTTTGTAACTTAGTTATGGAACCACCCTTGCATCTCTACACTTGAACGGTCTGTAAAGTTAATAAGTTAGATCGATCGCTCGTCATTCAATGTGGCGGAGGGTTCTGCAGCTAATACCCACAATTTTCGACTTCCTCTGGGCAATGACCTCAACTATAGGACTCTAGGAGGGCAGTTTAAACCCCCACTCCACGAGCACCGTAGGCCTACATAGGTTTATGGGCTTGTGTGGAAAACGCATTTGAGACGACTACCATTTTGCTCGTCAAGACGTTTTGGCTGAAAATGTCGAAGCCCCCCGCCTATTCCGGAATCCTGGCTACGCCACTGCTAGGCGTAAGCATATAGGTCATCATAGTACTGACGGTGGCAGTTTACAGGCGCCTAATTCACTCTAAGAAGAAAGCAATTATTTCGCCATTGCATTTTTATCCAGGACCCATGTCATGTCAATGCGCCATCGTCGCGTTGCGGCGGTCGGCTACAAGAATGGATTTGACGATCTCCATCTTGATCTGTCTCGTACGGTGCGTAATAGGCAGTCTCCAGAAAGACCAGTCCCCACGTCTTGATATTATCCATCCAACATATATCCTCGGACGTCCCCAGACTCCCCTGCCTCTGTTTCCCTCCACCAGTCCTGTGATCACGCTGCACTCGAGGGTGTCCTGTGGTCAGTGGTGTAAACCTGGCGTCAACATTGGGGGGGGGGATAGAATCTTATGTAAAGTCAGATAATTTTCCTTTTTCTCTTGACGAGCAAAAAACGCCATCCTTATATATTTCGCCGTCTAAATACCCCTGACAAGTAAAAAGGTCGTCCGGAATGCAGTGACACCATAGGCACAAAACATTGGGGTGGGGTAATTGATACTCTGTCCCTCTACTAATTATTTGGAGGACCGTCCCCGGCCGTCCCCCCGTGTTTTACGCCCATGCTTGTGATTGTCTCATTATGTATCCAGAATAACCCAATTTCTTTGCTTTTATGTGATTCGGTAGTTGTTTTTCTGTTTTGACCATGTTGATCCAAGATCCAATGGAATTGATTCTATGATCTAACAGTTAACTGCTGATGGCGCTCGGACGGAAAGCTTTATCGGAGGAAGTTCATTATAGCTATTTCCGCCAAAGCCATTATATCAACGACATTAATGTTTGGGCGTTTGGCAGCTGGCTTTGGTTTCATTTTCACATATGATCGTGAAGATAGCGTATCATAGACCAAAATCTTACAATTTAAAATTTATAGGTTCGGGCCCCATTATGGGATCTGTGACATCCCAGCGCCTATCTAGTAGCTTATATTATATTTTCAGTGCTAATAAAGTTGTTAGCCAATGTAGTGCGAATAACGAGAGTAAACTACATGTAATTACAGAGGAATCCTAGTAGGCTAAGCCCCATTTGAATGTCAAGTGGAATGTGAGCGCGATTGTTGATCGTGTTCCATATCAATGGTATTATACGCAATGGAGTGCAACATCTGATTAATAATTTTTTTCATTATGGTTATATAGGCCTAGGCCTACGCCGTTCAATAGAATCCAAGATTCAGCATGTGTTTGATTCTATTCTACAGTTCTATCTAGGCATCGTGGTGATATCTAGTACTATACTACTATTTTTCCGAAAGAACGATATGCCTGTGTATGTTGCACTAATTCTAATGGGCGCTCCTTGTTTCTTAGTGAGCGTTTCCCCTTTAGGCCTACTAATTTATGACGATTATATGCGTAAATTCATAAATCTACTTATACTAGACACCAATAAACATAAACCGTTCTCACATACATTTATGTCAAACTCCTCACTGCCAATGGATTTCAATAAGCTACTGGCCAGGGGCGTAGCCAGGAATTTGATTGGGGTGTGTATAATGTGATTGGGGGTATAAATCTTGAAAAAAATTAAAATCTTAAAAAACATTAAAAATTGTAAGGTAGCCTGATTTTGGGGGTATATATACCGATATTCATATATCCGATATACCCTCTGTCGCAACGCCTCTGCTACTGGCCTCTGTCTCCTTGATCTCTGCTGCTTTTCATACATCACAAACATTCTACTGAAACGCCTTTCCCAGTGGCGTAGCGTGACTTTTGGGGGCCCGGAGGGCATCTTTGTCATGGGGGCCCCAAAGTTTCAAAGTTTCGAGCCGACGAGCAAAAAAAAAAAAGGTCATCACCTCCTTTTTCCTTTTTCACCATGACGAGCAAAAAAAAAAGGTCGTCAGCACCGTTCATTTCTATGGTTAGGGTTGTTAGGGTTAAGAAGTGTTAGGGTTAACCTAACCTAACCCTAGCTTAGACCCCTCTTTTTAGCCCGGGGCCCGGGGGGCAGTCAACAAAGTGCCCCCTCCCGCCCCCCCACGTTACGCCACTGGCCTTTCCCTTTGGTTTGGAATACCTTCTATAGCTCACCGCCAGTGGCGGTTCCAAGAATTCTTGGTGGAGGGATGCAATGAATTTTTAGGAAGTTGGTGGGTGATGCAATGAATTTCTAGGAAGTTGGTGTGGGTGGGGTGAAATGAAATCCCGAAAAAGGTTGTCACGCAAAAAGAATTGGCAATTAACAGTGTTTTGCCCGGCAAATGTAGATAAAACTTATAATACTTCCCAAAAAAGACTGACGAACAAAAAAGGTCACCAGCCAGGGCCGCCGAGAGAATTACCGGGCCCCGGTACAGAAAATAGTCACGGGCCCCTGACATGAAAAGCATGTGAAAAAAGTTGATGGCCTTTTTGCTTGTCGGTCTTTTTCAAAGCAGAATTCCAGGATCAAGTGCAAATGCGAAAAAGTGTTGACTTTTTTCATTGTCAGTCTTTTATGGCATTAACCACCGGACCCGGGCTTGAGTTCCATGGGCCTCGGAACAATGTTCCGGCTGCACCCTCTCTCCTCAGGCCTGTCACCAGTCTCTGTTTTGTATACAAACACGTAACAACTTTGTATCGGTAAAGCCCCTGAAACCAATAGTGTCATTGCACACTTTTTTGGGGGGGGAGAGCAAGATAAATTCTTGGCCAAATTTTGGCAAATTTTTGGCAATTTTTGGTCCATTTTAGATCAATTTTGGCAAAGCTGTAACTTTTGACCTTTTCCCGTAAATTTTGTGAAATTTTTGCACATTTCACATTTATTTATTACATTATACATTAGTTCTTCATTTCCTTGGGGACGTACGGCTCCCTGCCCCCCAAATGACGCCTCTGCCTAAAACCCTGACAAGCAAAAAAAGCTCGGTGGGGGATGCATCCCCAGTCATCCCCAACGTGGAACTGCTTCTGCTCACCGCTGGCTTCAATCTCTCCAATCCAGTGGTGGCCGGTGACGATGTCGCTGGGTTGCGCAACCCCCAGCGCAACCACCAATATGTTGCTGCACAATTTGTCAATAACAGTAATAATTTAATATGTAATTTTGCTTTTTCAGCAAGCCAATTCCAGCTCAGCTTAATGAATAGTTTCGAGTGTTTTACTGCGAATTTCTTCAAATCGACTAGATTTTTACATATCTAGGGCCTATATAGGCTACCTTCTATTCAACAGGTCGTCAATAGGCTTCTCTCACAGAGCGAATTAATTATAAAACTTGTTTTTGATGCCTATAAAACCTGCTGCAGGCCTATAATGAACCAGGTATCTTAATTAGGAATAATTATATTCGTGCTGAGGCAATATCCTGCGGAAAACAATTACTATCGACGTAATAGGACCACATTGGAACCGAAGTATCCCAGCCTAATTTTAAGGGTGAACTTTTTCTCACTAACATTGCAACTCCCACTTCTTAGACCCACGGGTCACCCACCGGCCGCCACTGCTCCAATCTCGATCCTTTCAAGTTCTATGCCTTAATCAAACTTCATTACCCTTTGACTTAGGCCTATATAGGGGCCTACTATGGAGTACCACGAGGATCAATCCTTGGACCTGTTTTGTTCAGCCTCTACACTAGGCCTACTCCACTTTCATTCTAAACTAACTCCCTTAATCTGAATCGCCAACTCTATGCTTAGGCCTACCGCACTCAATTATTTCTTTCCTTCGATTCGTCTCTTCCTTTAAAACCAGAGTTGTTAAGTATCGCCGATATTGTATCGGCAATTTAGTATCGGCGATTATTTTTTAGTATAAGCCTATCGCCAGAGGCATAGCGTCACAATGGCTACTATGGCTTTACTCCGCTTTAGCCATGGGCGGCACACATGATGGAGACGGCAAATTTTTGAAGCTACCTTTTTTGCTTGTCGGGTTGTCGAGGAGTTTTGTCGAAGGGGCGGCAAAATTTTGTAAATTGGGGCGGCATTTTTGCCAGGAGCCATAGGCGGCAAGAGTGCACGCTACGCCACTGCCTATCAGACCTATCGCCAGTGTTAGGAAAGATCACTTGTAAAATGATCTTGATCAAAGATCAAGATCACTAGAGAGAAATTGATCTAAGATCAAGATCAAAGATCACTAGAGTATAAATGATCTAAGATCAAGATCACTTTAAAAGTGATCTAAGATCAAAGATCATACAAATATAGTTATTATATCATGTATGACGTGTCACGTATGATAACGATACAAATGTCCACTGTACGATGCATGTAAACTTTTGTAATACTAATTAAGTTACTAACACAACTGAAAACGGTTCATGACAATTTTAGCAACTAACTGTCAGTTCACAGTCAGTATTGAACACAGCAGTTCATTTTCAGCATGAGCAGACGCTCAAACGTTGCGTCAGACAACCTGTTTCTTCGGGTGCAGCTATCAAATCTCAATACTAAAAGTCTTTCAACAGGCGCAGAAGATGGCAGGGTTGTGTTATATTTCACAAATGCTGCCTTGACATGTGGGTATGCTAACAAGCTAGAAAGTTCCTTATTTGGGTTATTCAGGTAGTGCACGACCTCTAGGCCTATCTTGACTGCATTTTCACAACCAGTTGTAACTGAGCAAGCCTCCCCCCTGAGTCCCAGTGGCAGTGCCAGTACTAATGTCAGGGCCATACCCATAATCCTCATCATCTGCACCGGCTGCACTAACATGATCATTGAGGTCCCAATGCTTGATTTGTCCGCCATTTTACTCAATACACATAGAAGTTCGTTGATTGATTGACTTAGTTGGGAAAATACGTATAATTTGATCTTTGATCTTCTGTTGATAATAAAGATCAAAATCACCGAAAAAGTGATTTAAAATCAGAGTCAAAGATCACTAGTAAAAAGTGATCTAGATCAAAGATCAAAGATCATGAATTGTGATCTTAGATCGTGATCTTTGATCTTTTGATCTAAGATCACTCCTAACACTGCCTATCGCATACTGTATTGCCGATACTTTTAAAATCAAGTAGGTTCATCTAACCTGGCTCTTTGTAAAGTTGGACTTTTCTCAGCCTGGAAGACTGCTCAAAACTGAGATTCTTGTAAATGCTTAGTGGAAAAGGATACGCGTCAGTGAGCTTGCCGATCAGTGTTTTTTCTAGCCACCTTGATATTGGGGGGGGGTTGAAATGTTTTTGGGGGGAGGTTTGTTTGGTTTGTCTGCTCAAAAACCTTGACAAGCAAAAAAAAGGTCAGCCTCAATTGCAGCCTTATATTGTTTTTCCTCCCCGGATGTAGTGACAAGCAAAAAAGGTCATTTTATTTATATTATTTTCATATCCTTCTCCAATGCCCCCTCTCAACCCCCCCCCACTCGTCACACTTTTTGGGCGGGGAGGGATTTCCATCCCCAATGCAACATATAGAAATTTTTGGGTGAATTTTAAAACTTGGGAGATTCCCAGACAGGGCGTCTACACCATATAAGCCTTGGAGCAAATGCTCCAACGAAAAAAAGAGGGGAAGGAATTTTTTTGATTTATGGGGAAAAGAAATTTTTTTGAAAGAACTTTCGAGGAAAATTACGCCGTTATGGTTCATAATCTGCCGATTACAAATTATCATCTCTATGACGTTGAAGTTGATGTATGATAAGATATGACGTCGTCATAGACTCATAGTCATCATACGTTGAACATTGCAGTGACTCCAAATAGCCTACTTGTGGTGCGTAGTGGACAGAGACAGCTCAGACAGAAGTAGCCTAAATAGCATTAGGCCATTAGCATGTATTGTACTTTTCTCTGTTTGTTGGCGAAAATCTCACATAATTGCAAGTTGTAATATGTTTCGTCAACACTTTTTTTCCACCATCATCCCATCATCCCATCATCATGGATTGATATTAAGAAAATAAGCAAAAAAATTACATGGTCTAAGATAAAAATCATGATGTATCAGGTGCTCAATTGTGAATTGTGTGCCAAAACTCCACTAAAACTCACCTACGAGCATATGCAACTTCAAAATTTTTCCGGGGGTTATACCATCGGACCCCCGTGGCGGGAGGTCCTAAAGCCGCCCCTCCCGCAATCACCCCGAGCGCCTTCGGCGCCTGCGGGGGCGCTTCGCGCCCCCGCCTCCGCGGTCCCAGAACGCCTATGTCAGGTTTGGGGGGGAACTTGCTCCAATGAAAAAAGGGGGGATAGACGCCCCTGCCCCCAGAGAAGGCCTAGAATAAATTTAACACTGTTGCCGATGATGATGATGATGATGATGATGATGATGATGATGATGATCAGTGGCGTAGTCAAGGGGAGTTTTCGGGGCTAAACCCCCGTGGCTGCCGAAAACAAAATATGTTCAACGAGTTTCTATGCATTTTTTATTTTTTACGCGACTTTGGGATCAAACCTCCCCTTGGCTATAGAATGTATAGCGGTTTAAGAGGTGAGGACCTTTCTTTTGCTTGTCAATATTTTGTCAAAGTTGGTCACGTACGGTCAAAACCGAAAACCAAACCCCCTTCCGGAAATCCTGGCTACGCCACTGATGATGATGATGATGATGATGATGATGATGATGATGATGATGATGATGATGATGATGACGATGTTGATGATGATTATGCTGCTGCTGCTGCTGATGATGATGATGATGAAGTTTCAGTGCTGTTTGATTTATTGGTTTGCCATGGCTTGACACCTGTGTACAATAAAAGCGGCGCTATAGAAGTTTATGATTGGTCTGTTCAATATTTTGGTCACAATTTAAGAATGAGTCTTCGTCTCTCCGACTCTTCGTTGGATTTTAAATCTTAGCGATTGACTTCATCGGAGGTTTTCAGACAGAAGTTTTTCATTTTCCGCAGACTTTTGTCGTTGACTTCGTTGCCAGCAAGGAGAGTTCGACGCTTGTACAATTTCTCCTGTAATCGGAGCGATGTCGGAAGTGGAAGAACTGGAAACGACGGCAGATAAGGATAAAACTTCACCACCACATACAGATCCTGTGAATCGAGGTTCGTTTCTTCGTAAATCTCGACGATTTTATAATGTAATGTCGCAGGACATTTATATAGCGCCTCTTTTGGGAACATTGTTATTGTTTACGCCGAAAACTCGCAATTTCCCATACATGGAGTGACGAGATAAGACCGTTAATCGAAATGCAATATGACAAATAAAGATACGCTGTGGTTAGAGACACATAAGTCGCAATTTCCCATCCATGAAGAGACGAGATAAGATCGTTAATCGAAATGCAATATGACAAACAAAGATACGCCGTGGTTAGAGATACATAAGTCGTAACTTTAGCCTCTGCTGCTAAAGATACGTAAGTCATATGTTTTAGACTCCGAGACTAGACTCAAAGACTACAGGTCTTCCATATCCTTTGCCAGAGAAAGGTTCTCTGCATCCGCTGCCCGTCTGCCAGAGACAGACATCATCACGCGACGCCGTCTGTCTCTTTTCGGTCATGTTGCTCACCAGGACAATATTCCAGCCCACTGCACTCTTGCCTGCACCATTGCTTGCTGCGCTGAGATGCGCCCACCTCCAAGCTGGAGAAGACCTGGCAGGCCACGCCGTACGTGGCGCCAGCAGATTGGCGATGGTCTGCCCTAGTGTTTTATCCAGGCCTGTTGGGGGAGATCCCTCAACCTCATAATTCCCCCTAATTCTTGACACCGCATGCATTTTTGATTTACAATATGTCTCTTCTCCTCCAGCCAAGTCAATTCCCCCCAAAGGCCTTGAGTCTGGATAAAAAACTGGTCTGTCCTCTGCAATCCTCCACAAATGGCACTCAGTCATCGGTCGCGGACACAACTCGCTCAACACAACTCGCTCAACACAAGATTGATGCATCAGGTCTCTGACGTCCATGCAAAATAATGAATGAATGAATGTTTCTGTTAACTCAACCAAGTTCTGTTAACTCAACTTAACACGTTGACTGCGGCACAATTTCTTTGCTTGGCCAATGCATTGAACTATACAACCTCCTTGGCTTCAGATGCATTGAACCAAAGGATATCATATTGACGTCCTCAGCGCCTCAACGTGTTAATCATTAATGTTTTGCCTGGTTATGACAAAAAACCCTGGCAATTTTAAATGCATATACTTGTATCTTTTAGACTTCATGAAGAGCTACAGATAAGAAACTTCAATTCAAATGTATTATGCGATTTTACCCATTTTAGAGTTCTAAATTATTTAATTCATTACCAAATGATTTTTGGCTTATATATATATTGGGTTCCTCAGCGCTCAACGTGTTAATCTATTATTTTTCTTTTGCAACAGCATCATTATTTTACTTCAGGATTGAAATAAAAATTGCTAGCATATTTTTAAATGCTAAAAACGCACTTTTTTGGAAAAGACTCTTTGCACATGTGAGCTACAGATATCAAAAACTTCAATTCAAATGAATTTTACGATTTAAAACCCATTTTAGTAGCATAAGTTCTAAAATTAATTTAAAATTCATTGCATTTTATCAGTGATTTTTGAACTGCTTATTAGTTTTTATAGAGAGGTTTGGGTCAGAAGTTATGTTTTATTTATGGTTGGGGTTAGGCTTAAAACATCCCTAAACCCAGCCCGTTTTAACCGCAACATACCTCTAACCCTTACCCTATTACTTTAAAAACGCAGACCATCTTTATTTTTTACTTCGGATGGATTGAAATAATTTAGAATGTAAAATTCAGTGTTATAATTTAGAATGCTAAAAACGCACTTTTACTGGAAAAATCTTTGCACATGTGCAAGCAAATATGAGATATCAACATCTTTTGTCGTTGCCAAACTGAATTTTTACTCTCACAATTAAAACTGGCAACCATTGTTAAACTATCTGTAGCATAAATTTTAAAAATATAATTGCCCAGGAAATGTAGACACTTTGGATACCAGGGGCACTTTGAAAATTTTCTATTGATCTGCTGCATTATTTTTTGGGCGTGTTGTGATATCTCTTTGAAGTGACTTAAATTTTTATTAAGTTGTACATAAACTAAGAGAGAAAACAAAGCAATCAGATGGACAACTGCAAAAGAGAAAGTAAAAAATTTGTGATTGTCTAGCATGGTTTTAATGGCAAAATTAGCAAAATTGGTAAGTCTTGTAAAGTATTCCCCCTTGTAGTTAAGTTCTTGTATAAGACAAGTTAATGAAATCATACTGCCAAATTAAATTTAGTTTATAGGGTTTTAATGCATTACCATAAGCTGTCAGTTTTGATACAATTTAATAAAATCAATAAATATTTAGTTTGTACATTAAAGTATTTTGACAAATAAATTTAGGCCAGGAAAAAAGACAAAAGGCAGGCCAAGGAGGAGGCATTTGGACTAAATGATGAAAACAGATGCACCGCCTCACAAAACCTTTGCAGAAATCAAAGAAGCAAGGCAGAGAGGAAGAAACAATTGATGTGTCAAGACAGATAATTTGACAATAATGAGCATGTTGATACTGAAGCAACCACACAGACATATCATTGGTATTTAAAAGCTTGTTGAGGCATTTTTAAAACTTCAAAAATCTGTTGATGTTGCCTTTTAATAATTTTTTAGTTGGTTCTGAAGATGCAGTCATGGATAAAAGTAATGAAGATTCTGACCAGCATATAGTGGGAAAGGAAGAAGGTGTCAGTGACAAAGAAGGGAAAGATGGAGGCAAAGATGATGCTAAGCAGGAAGTTGATGAAAAGGTAGAAGATGTGTGTTTTACTGATTTTTTGTTCAATATTTGACAAAGGCATTTTTGCACTTTGAAGTTATCAAATTCATTTGTTACCAAAGTCCTTTATTACTAAAGAGTTTAACCTTTTCACCCACAGCCATCCATATAACAAATATGTTACGAAGCTGAAATATTGGCCTTATTTAGCCAAAGGGTTAATGTATGATATTCCTCATGCTACAGAATTTATCATCCGCAGTCAAAATACATGTTCAATATTTCTTTCCTGTTAAAACCTTTTGCCTGCATTTTATTCATGTTATTAAACAGGCTCTTGAAAGTGACATGTTAAATAAGTTTGATAGTGTGTCATCAACTGTTGCCTGATGTTTATTAGTGTTGTTTTCTGGACTATTTTATAATATCTCTCTCTTGTAGAAAGACATGTGGATTAAGTAGTTTTACTTCTTGCAATTTCATTTTGTGTTACTAAATATGATTTTATGTTTAAGAATATTAAGGATCTGGAAAAGCAGGAAGAGGCAAAACTTAGAGCGAAATATCCAGATATGAAGGCACATGGTGCTTCGTCTTTCTTACAGAAGCGTCTTTCAAAAGGGGTAATCTGATTTATGTAATTTACTATGCGTTTTAAGAAGTATCCAAACATTTCTATTGTAATCATTTGCATTAGATTAGATTTTCAGTATGAATATGTTGTTATGCATGGAATATGAATTAAGCTCTTAAACCCATTGAATTCAGTTGAATTACTCTACTGGAGCAATATTTTGAATGGACATCTTTAAAGTTGATTCCATGTTGTCATATATATATTAATATGTATATATATATATATATATATATATATAATATAAACATATTATATGAAATTAGCATTTACAGTATACACTGTTGAGTTTACCACATTGTCACATCCATAAAACACATATACAGGTCTATATAAATGTATTTATATAAACTCATTCAAATATATATGTGCAATTTTTGACATTTTCCTTGCATGCAAATTGTGTTACAACTTTTGATGACATCAAAAGTGCATGTTTTACAGAACCCCAAATTTATTAGTAAAAGGCTGGGTTTATGCAATGGCAGCACCCAAGGGCCAGAAGATTGTGGTCTGGATGTATAAAAATATTATGTGCTGTTTGTTGAAGCAGTTGGATCTTCTGGTTAAAACCAATTTATGAACATTTAACGTTAATATCTGCCATCATTAGATCTTCTTCGAGGAAGGTAGTGGGAAACCACTTTGCTCATCTCATCCCTGGATATCATTATGCCAATTAGACCTACCACAGGGCATAGAACTTGGTATCATCAGTAACTGGAACCTCTCTGAAATGAGTCATCTCCATCTACTTATACCTGGCTTCTCACTTTCACACACTCAGTTCATCATTGCAAAGACTAAAGTCTCATTGTCTTATCAAGCGACTCTAAAGCCGGAAGCGCCTCTTAGTAGTAATAAACGAGGTGCTATATAAGTCCTTTATTGCATTACATTACATTGGCTCAAGATGTTGTTATGGGGTTGTTGACATACATAGAAGTTTCCTTTGTAATTGATTGTAATACTGTTTTTCAAATTGCAGAATAAATATTTTGACTCTGGTGACTACAACATGGCCAAAGCAAAAGTTGGGTCAGCAAAGCCAGTCATTGGGCCAGGTCAGAAGGTAGTTCTACCGGGACCAACCGGCGATGCCATTCCGACTCCAGAAACTGTTCCGCATAAAAAGATTAGCAACGTCCAGAGTAAACTTGTGAACACTCACCTATCATAAAGTACTGACAGCTTTACTAATACATGCTAATACATAGCATGTGGCCCAAACAGTTGCATCGGTTTAGCGCCAAACTTGTATTCAGGCATGTTTGTGCAGCTGTGTTCAAGTTATATGATCTTGTTGAAACACTTTGTCATAAATTTTCTACTGTTGAGCAACTGATGTTGCTTGAGGGGAAATAAACTTTTTAAAAATCTCATTTTAGAAGTGGAAAGTATCAACAGTGTACTGCTAATAAAATAAATTGTGGTAACAATAACAAAACGAGCAGTCACAATGCGGATTGCAATTACACTTGATTTATGACAGACAGAGATGGAGAACTCTTTCAAGTTGGACAGCTGTATTGAGTTAGCTGAAACCTGGTAAGGCCACATTCTAGAAACTTCATTTAGATACATTTCAAAATGCTGATTAAACCTAGTAAAATAATGGGCTAAAGTAAGAAGTGAATAAATTCATTAATCCTTGCACTGCTAAAGGGTGGTTGGCACCCTTCAGTTTTTCTCAGATTGTTTTAGAGATCTGAGTAGATACTTTCAAGTATATTTAGCTACCTATAGGGAATTCATAGACACATTTTGCAATCTTTTCGCTACAGGGGTTACTAAGTTATGGCCATTTTAGGTACTCAGGGTAGATACCACCCACATGATTTTTTCCATATTTCAACAACATGAAATAGCAATTTTGTAGAGCTTTATGTAGAATCCAGCAATGTGTATAATAATATACAATTTTCAGAGGCTGGCCGAGATAGATGGGGTGGTAACCACCACCCATCAGCAGACTTTATGAAGAAAACCTAGCAGTGTGAGGGTTAATTATAAAGCCATTCCTTTTAATATCTTTGTTGTAAGTCTTGTGACTACATTCTGTGGAAAAGCATTTAAATTCAAGTTCCATATGTTGTTTAGTATATTTATGTGGAGGTATGGAGATTCAACTTGAACTTCTAGAATCTAGAATATTGATGGATGTCATTTGTTTGTGTTGTCTTGATTTTGGTATCTAGTTTTAATACAAAAATGTACATTTACAGCAATAAGTACTTGAAAAGCAGGAAAACATTTTTGTGCATGCTACTGAAGATATTTATTGCCTATCATAATCTTAAACAATTGATCTATGAAAATGTCTTCAGTTGGCGGCCTAGAAAGTGATGGTTTCTAACTCGTTATTGCTTACTAGAAGTGTAATTACTAGGATATTTTTGCAATGAATTCGTTTGTGTAGTTGTTCTTAGGTATTACCATACATTGGCGTGATGTAATTGTTTAGCTTTTTAGGCATTGTAGATACTTTTGCGGCGTTTTGCCTAATATCGCACTGCACCAGTAACATTTGTAAAGCATTTTTATCCAACTTTAGAGTGATTGGTTCATCTTGGCGCGCATTTGTTTTTATTAATGAATAGTAAATACTAACTGTAACCACAGACAACGAACTATTGCACTTATATGTGCCGAATTCTAAGTGAAGATGCAACACGTGGGATTTTATGTTGTCTGAATACAAAGTTCTACCATTTAGCAGGCTTTACTCCAACTATTGCTTGAATTACGAGTAGTGAATGGATGATAGAGGTAGAAGGGAAATTGTTAAATGTTAAAAGAAAAGCAGAAAATTGATTTTATTTATATATTTTGAAATATTGTTTTCTTTTATTTTGTGTTCACACTTTGTTGTTCATAACATCTGTAAATAATTAATAGGATCTATTTTCCATGTTGCCTATTCGCTTGGAACCAGTCAGTATGTTACATAAAGGGGCCATGAGGTTACATTGGAGTTGGAATCTAGCCAAGCTACACAATTTGAATTTAGCCAAACAGTGGAAGTCTTATTTTTCTTGGATTTTCCACAAAATGCACAATTTTTATGTACAGTTTATGTTTAAGTGACTGGCTTGCTTTGACAATTGAAGAACAAGCCAAAGAGTGAAGCCTAAAAATTTTTAACGGTGAAGACATGCAGAATCAAGGCCAAGTGATGAGTGGACATTTTGCTCTTGTATTCCTCACATTTTTCATTAATACCTGTAATACTTTAAACTGGTGCCACACTGAAGTTGAGTTAATTTTGTGCAACAAGCTGTGTGAATTTGCCTTATTTTACTGCAGAATTCTGTGGACTTGCTAATAAATTGCGGTTGTATTTATTATTGTTGGCTTATTATGCTTTAACCCCTTAACTGGGTATTTAACTGTAACTCAATGTAAAATGGACGGATATATCCGGGGTCCCCAGTTAAGGGGTTAAGTGTTCTCATAACTACAGTAGTTGGTATATCTAAATGCATTATGTTCAGTCAGTTAACCAGCAAGTGTTATCTTGCATTTACCTTTGAGAAGATGGAAATGTCGGCTCTAAAGACATCCAATCTTAACTCGTAGCATGTTTTGTTTTATTTTCACGAGCCACATTCTAATCAAATGGTTGCAACTTTAAAAATAATTATCTAAGTTACTTAACAAAGAAAATAGAGAATCCTTTCTCAAAATTAAAAATTGCTAAAATTAAGTTAGCTTGCTGTTTTTTTCTTTCAACAGTTAAAACTTTGGCAAACGTGATCCAATGTCCCTAGAAACACTCCATACCAGCTATTGCCTAAATGAGGAAAAACAACAATTATAACCTATTGCAAAAGAGAAACCACTGATGTTTTGATGAACTGAATGCTTGGTTAATCAGTAATATCGAAGTAGTCAATCTGAGCTTCATTTTGCCTTCTGGAATTTCCACCGTGTACTTTGGTAGTTCCCAATTCCAAGTTATGCTGTTTATCTTGACCAGCAGACCTGTCAATGATAAATGCAAAGTTTAATTAAAGAAACAGTAGAGCATTAACATATAGCTGTATTATACAAAGCACCAACATATTTACGTCATCGCTGGTCCTTCTACGGCAGTGGTTCCCAACCTTTTTAGGCCATGCCCCACCAAAATCGTATTAAAATCCTTATGTCCTCCGTGACACATGCACAGAAGCAATCACAGAAATTGTATTATCGGAATAACATGAAATGATATGAAACACAGCAATGACCAATACAAAACGTGCAAAACAGAACTGAATTGCATTAATATAGGCCTATGCTACTCATTTATTAATGAAAGTTTCTTCTATGAATCTATATTCCATAAGTTCTTTAACACTCGTCATTTTAATTATCCTGTTCTAAAACTTTTAAACATTGAAATTGCCCAATTGCACCCCTAAATAATGAAATTGCCCCCCGGTGGGGCGTACGCTCCCCGTTGGGAACCACTGTTTTACGGTGTCTGCTGTTTCTCATTACCGGTACATGGCATAAGTAGCAGAGTTTGCTTCTTGTATAAATTAAATTTTACCTTGTCTGTTCCTCCTTGCTGTTTATTGGCATTGGAACTGGAGCTTTTTGAAATGGTTCCCCTTGCACAAGTGCTGTCAATGTTACCGTTGGCAACCAACATTTACCACTAAAATTATATAAAAAGGAAATGCTTATAAAATAACATCACAGTGAGTACATAAATATCAAAAGTGAATGTCATTGACTTTAAATCTCCTTGGGACTTTCGCAAGTGCTGCTCATTCATTGATCTTCCTGCCTTCCGTAACTGGGCCAAAATTTCACTTCCCTACTTTCTGGATTTGGTTCCTAAAACTGGTTCCAGTGCTTGTAACTTACTTTAAAAATTTAAAGTTTTGTTAATTTCTTTCTCATGATTCCTGTTTGAAATTTTAGTCTGTAATATTTAAAAATTTACATGAAATACACCTGATTTCTATTTAATACAATTTAATTGACTTCTCTTAAACTATTTGTTAAAACCAGGATATCACCAATATACATTCAATAAACATTTCTGACATCAGCAGGATCTAATCAGTATTAATATTCTAATAAATGCATGCAACAGTCACAGTGACAATGGAAAGATTAGCAACAACCAACACTTAACCCCTTTACGCGGGCAGTGGAAGTCAATCGCAAATGGCAGTGGAAGCCAATCGCAAATGGCAGATCCTGAGATAACTTGGAAAAGCCCCTATTTATGTCCAATAAATTATTTTCAGTTTCCAATCATGTATCGCGGATCCCGAGATATGCCAGGCTATTATTATATATCTATAATAATAATAATAATAAAGATATGCCGAGCTAATAATCAATGACTAAGCAACTCATTAAAACTAGGTCACATGAAAATAGCGTGAGATAACAAGCCTTAGCCCAACAATTTTTCCCCCAAAACTTCCTTGTTGGTGGCGAGTTTTTGAAAAAACAATTCTGCATGAAAGGGATTAAATAACTAAAGGACGTTTGGCATTACTAATGTTTAACTATCATCAGTATACAATGGCACAGTAATTAACACTGCAGTCTAAAAATTACTTTAGAGACATTTTCAATACAATAAAATAATTACTTCACTGCTGAAGCAACCACATTTTTGTTTGGCTCTTCATCAAAGGACTCAGTCTGACAACCATAGAACTCTGCAAGTTCATGGACGACACGACGTTGTGTTGAAAGCATCACCTTGAAAGCATGACTTTTTCGATTAACTTTGGCCTAGAAAGAATGCGTGAATGCAAATAAATAAATAAAATCAACAGAATAGATACATATGCAAACAACATTCAGAAAAGTGCCATATACTTTGATTATAATGTTTGTATAATGTATGAGTTATTCATATTTTGCAAATCCTACATGTGCATCAATTAATAAATCATTAATTTATTTATGAGCATTAAAATTCACAAATTTTACTAAGTACTGTACAAGTTTCTTCAGGTCTAAATTCGATTTCAGGTGATAATCGCTTAAAGGAATAAGCAAACTTCAAAATATAAGCAAACATTTGTATGCATGAAGATGTAGCATCAATAGATACATAAATAATTAACAGTATTACCAATATTTATTTGCAAATAATATAATCTATGAAAATATTCAGCTTAAGATGCAATTTCTTCAAACCTGTTGGGCAGAAGTGACTAAGGTTGACAAATCTTTTTCAACACTGGCAACAAATTTTGGATTCTGCCTTGCAAAGTCCTTTAGAAATTGTGAATAGGGAGGATTTCCTAGATTGTCAGAGTGATCAGAATTTGATATTTCGAGTGCTTGTGCCAAACGCTTGTTACGTTCCATAATAGAACAGTCAGAATCACACTGCAGCCTAAACATAGAAAGACAACACTAGAATCTTAATAAATACTGCAAATTGGTGTTAAATAGTCACAAAACCAAAATCTTTCATGATATACAAATGAATTATCAAACACTGAAAAGCAGGATTACAAGACTGTAATGGTTTTATATTGTCTATTTTGTGCCATATTGCAGTAAACTATCGCCATCACAGTAGCGGGTACCAAAGAAGAACACAGAATTGTAACCAATAAATCACATACCGAAGGTCATCATCAAAACCAAAATTGAAAATAAAATCACCAAAATAACCACAAAAATTCCAATTTTTTTTACAACACATCTATTTTTATAATGTGATAAATTTGCATAGGGATCAATAAATACCACATAAATGAATTTCAGCAAGGTGGCAAAATCTAAAACAAACATTATGAAATAATAAGCTTCACTCAAATTCTTAGATGAACATATTGCGTAAAAATATATTTTGGATCTGCAAATTTGTTGAATACTAAGTCATCACTTACCTCCTTATTTTCCTGTTCACTCCAACTTCTTTTGCTAGTACTGAAAGATCTATTGACTGTCCTTCCCAAAGTTTTGCAGCCACATACTGGGCAGTCATCTTAGTGTAGTCGTTTTGGTTTCCGGTTCCGCTGTCACAGAGGCACGGGCCCTTCTCTTGTCTTCTTCCGCACTCACACAGCAGAATAATCTCAGCCTGACAAGCAGTTGTCGGACATGGTGAACCTTGATGACAGGGAGCTGCACAAGTATGACCACACTTCTTACGAATCATTGGGCATGGCTGGGTGCAGACCTTGCCGTCAAGACACGGACCCTTCAATAAATACAAAAAACATGCAACGATAATTAATAAAAACCAACTTAATAATAATAAAGCAGTGCAAATCTATCTACTGCAAAGTTGACAGACACTGACTTCTCTATCTACACTCAGTGCACTATCATTTCAAGAAAATAGAAAACATCGCATTGACTACCATGAATGATCTGGTCCTACCTTATGGCAGGACTGGATACACTTGTGAACAACGCATGGTAGCTCTTTGCCACAAGGCATTCCACATGATATCTCCGTGATGTGGCAAGGAATGTTAGATCGCAGTTCGTGATGACCCAGACACCATTTCCGTGTTAGAACAGTACACGGAGGACAAGTACTTTCGCTATGACAATGATGAGCGGTCTGAAAGGGTAAAACAGAATACTGCCTAACAAACTCATCAATTCTGTATTAACATACTTCTGCATTTGAAGAATGTCAAAATCACCAGTACAAGGGTGCTTAAGGGAAAGGAATATATAACATAAGCCAATGACGTGGTTTAAATACAATGCGGTCAATTATGAATGCAAAGAATCAACAAAATGTGGACACTAACAAGATTGGCAACACAACTGCTGTATAATAGAACTTTCATTTGTGCACTAAAGCAAGAGTGCTGTTTGCAACATGTACTGCATAAGAGATCGCACTTAAATAATCAAAATAGCATTCTCAGCTAGTCACTGATAATCAGAGTTTGCAGAAATTCATGGCATTGGTCATTAATAGGCATTTATGACAATCTAATTTCTATAGTTCAAGTTGATATGGACAATTATATTAATAGCAAAAGCTGAAGATGATGTATAAGCTGTTAAATTTTATTCACTTGGTGGGAACAAGGATGTTGTCTTGTACAAGGAAGGTGGCACTTCGGTGGTTTTGCGCCGCATGGAACTGGTGGATACGAGACCTCAGCTCCACAGTGACAACGAAGCTCATCAAAACTGACTTGCCAGCAAGACGGACAGTTTCCCCGATGACATCGTTCCTCACACCTGTGTAAGCCGCATCTTAGCTTATCTGAAAATCATTACAACAGCAGCACTTAAATTACAATAAGATGCCGTAATATGAAAATATGTTACAGACCAGTGTGTGCTATGTAAGCAAAAATATGGCAATATCAATTTAGCTCATGCATATACTCACATCCACATAAAAGTTGGCACTGATGCTCAGTGCTAACGCAGCACAACTGGCCACACTTGTGTCGTCCACATGACATTTTCTTCTTGCACCTTTTGTCGCACAGAAAAGGCGATGACTCGGTGATTTTGAGGAGCTCTCTGCAAGGCAGTTCCTTAGTTACAGCACCACAGCGACAGGTCACCTCAGTTGTGCCATCACAAGGTTCTGTGCAGGGTCCGAGATGACACAGTTGCTTGCAAAGATGCTTTTTATCTAAAAATTACACAGTGTTTACACATTGAGAGCAGCCTCAAACATGGACCATGCAAGAGCCCTACAAGAAGTTATTACAGGCCCCCCAAAATCATGGAAAAGACCAGTTGGTCGCCCAAGAACTACCTGGATGAGAACAATTCGATCTGACTTGGCTTCGTGTAACGTTGGACTTTTCACTGCCTGGAAAACTGCTCAAAACAGAGATTCTTGGAAATGTTTAGTGGAAAAGGCTATGTTCCGTCAGTGAGCTTGCCGATGATGATGATGATGATGGTTTACACATCACTATCAAATTTATTAACTTTAACATTTTTGTGATTCACAGCATCTGAGGCTATTTAAAAATGCAAGAGAAACTGCAAAAAATCATGAGTCAAAAGATTTACCCCAGCTCCTATCATTCATAGCATTGCTTGCAGATGTCAGGACGTCCGACACACAATTGCAAAATATCTTTATTTTTGGCTCTTCCATAAATTTTGAATCTTGCATGTCGCAACTTTCAAAAACCTGCTATGCTCATATTCATGATCTATGCTGTCTATGCCTTGATAAACAAACTGCTTACACTATTTCCACTACAATAGTTCAATCTAAATTGGACTACTGCACCTCGTTCCACAATCTTCCCAAAGCTGCAAACTTCAATCAATTCAAAATGCTTTGGATAAAGAGCATCAAATACAAAATTATAATTATGGCAAATACTTCACTTGACACATCAAAACCAGTCTATCTGCAAAAGCAGCAAAATCTAATAAGGCCGCAAAATCTTCGATCCACCAGATCTTCGTCTCATGTCACTCTCCTTCATCCACTGAATCAATCATCTCTAAAAATTTGCAACTGTACATTTTCATATGCTGTATTGTATTCCTCTGCTGTCTACATCATGGTCAAACAACAAGTTCACAGTCACAATTTTCTTCACCTCTTGCAACATCTCCTCAAGTTTTTTGATTTAAACATAAAAAATCATTTCTTCTCTAACTGCAACATCCCAACAACGATGACCCTTTGGATAAAATGACCCTGCTGGTCCTCAAATGCTAAATAACTCAATTACATGGTTGGATGTGACCACAAAAGATTTAATCCAAACTCAAACATGCATTTCTGTTATAGGAACTAAAGATGAGATGAAAAGACCGATGATGTCTTCATCTCACAATAAACATTAAGTAGCTGCTAACAAGAGAATATTGTGGCGCATTTCCGGGGCAGGAGGGGGGTGAGTTCAATGAGGCCGAGAGATGATTCCCCCTTGACGGTTGATCCTTCTCCCGGAAACGCCACGAGGACGGTGATGTTATTAATTCCTCTAATTGGGAGCAAGGCTCGTGGGGCCGCCGTCCAGTTCGGCCCGGGTACCCTCCGTCCTTAGGAAACAAGACACAGACGTGATTAATATTTTATTGCACACACACACACATACACACATGCGTTGATCAATCCATTACAATTATGATCCCTACTAGAGTTATTTGATAATGATCTTATTAAAGCAGTCAATATCTCGACATCAATGATTACTGCTAATCAAGAAGTAACCAACGGAGCAGACACTCCTGACGAATCAACGCAAGCGCGGAAAAGGCTAACAAAGAAAGAGGAGACAAGAGAAAGAAAAGGCGACGGGTCCGGCTTTTTCAGCAGGTCCCCGTCGACATCGACAATACACACTGACGAGGCCGGCTTTCTCAGCAGGTCCCCGTCTGTATAGAGATAATCAGAACGACGGCGATCATTATGATGATTAATACTGTCTTAACGCGCACGACAAATACATGCAATATGACGGCCGCAGTTTACGTTAACGTTTTAGATTATACAGTTATTCATGCATAAAATAATTGCGAGTTAATCAAACAAAACACATGCACTATAATGAAGGCCCTTAACAATCTCTCTCTTTTAGGCTAGAAAGTCACAGCTTCCAGAAAGAGCAGACGACGAGTCCAACTTTTCCAGCGGGTCCTCGTCAATATAGAAAATACACACTGGCGGAGCCAACCTTTTTCGGCGGGCCTTTGCCTGTATAGAGCAAAGAAGAGGAGGCGACGAGTCCGGCTTTTTCAGCAGGTCCCCGTCGATATAGATACTACACCGGCGGAGCCTTTTCGGCGGGCCTTTGCCTGTATAGAGCAAAGAAGAGGAGGCGACGAGTCCGGCTTTTTCAGCAGGTCCCCGTCAAGAGAAAGAGAGAGCGACGAGCCCGGCTTTTTCAGCAGGTCCCCGTCAAGAGAAAGAGAGAGAGAAAGAGAGAGAGAGAGAGAGCCCGTATTCGGATACGGGGAATCGGCGGAGCAGGCCCCGGCCGCGGGTCGCTCCCCTAGAACCTTCCGATGCTCGGATCAGAGGGTGACCAGCGGACGCCCAGCATCAGACCCTGACTTTTTCAGCTGGTCGTCTGAATGACTGAACGTGCGCCAGTCCCGACTGAGGCAAAACACGGGGTCTTATAGTATAATCGGCGCCCGGATAAGCCGAGAGCGCCGATCAGCGAATCAATGCCGGGTCCAAGGTCCAACTCAGGCGGGGACAATGGACGCGCCTGCGTTATGCGCT
The DNA here is from genome assembly GCA_018105865.1 of Metaphire vulgaris. Lineage (NCBI taxonomy): Eukaryota > Metazoa > Annelida > Clitellata > Crassiclitellata > Megascolecidae > Metaphire > Metaphire vulgaris. The sequence goes on from CM030837.1 coordinate 7,039,775, forward strand.
ACGCAGGCGCCCTTCCTGGTCGACGTATATTGGACTCTTCCAAAAGAAGGGGTCGAAGGCATTATTGATCAACGAATTTAAAAATTTTAAAAATCTGTCACACGGTCCCCGGCTCCCCTGGAATGTCCCCATTCCGGGCCAGATGAAAATGTTGTACCTCAGTCGTACCCCCTAAATCATCAACAGTTGACCATATTCAACAAAAAATTTATAACAAATATGACATCATCTGAAACATGACGAATTGATAGATTATATTTCAATGATTACGAATAAGGTTAAATGACGAATATTGATCCCTCCTTACTAGACCAGTACATGGGCCGGGTTTAATTAATGTTCTGTAATAGGTTTAAAAGGCATCTTCGCATGATTGCACGAACTCAAAATCCACCAGGTCGCTGAGTTCAGGAATACCCACGAAGTCTGATTCGAGGGGTTCGATACTGGCGGACCCTGCCACGGATGCGCTAATTGCCGAGACGTCGGTGGACATCCCGGAGGTTGTCTCGAATAATCCTTGCGAATTGGTATCGAGGAAGGAGCGTACCAGGGCAGCCAGAATTGCGGGCGGCACGCCCGGGTACCGGCATATCCCGCCCATCAGAAGATCGTAGGAGTACACGAAGGCGCCAGGATGCGACACTCTCTGTTGAAGGCTTCGATGGAGGAACTCAATCCAGGTAGCGGGTCGACGCCGGAAGATGCATCCATTGACTGGCCTTGGCCCGGCGCCGGTGTCGCGTCCTGGCAGACGGCGGTACAGTTTGGAGCCGCGCTGTTCTGGGAAGAGTACAGGAGATGACATCGACCTCTAGCAATATGCCTGCGCAGACGGCGTTTAGCTACCGAGGCAAAGAACTGTTTTCCGCAGCCCCGGCATTCAACAATTCCTGCACTACTCCCAGCAGGGGCAGGAACGACGGCGAACGGTTCGATGTGGTGGCTGCTGCTGACGTCCTCGGTACTCGGCTCCAAAGCAACCGGCCCGCTGTCGGTTGTTTCGTCGGCGAAGAAAATCACTCGCACGGGTTGAGTGGCGTTCTGGACTGGAGCATCCTCCTGATCGGATATTATAATGAATTCCTCAGGTGAATCAGGATCAGATATCGGCTCGTAGCAGCTATCGACGACGGGTTGAGGCTGTCCGGACCCGCCCTCACTGGTAGAGGACGAGCACTCGAGTTTTACCGCTTGACGAGTCATTAATGGAGACGGAACCTCGTCGACGCTACGAGGATTTTTCGAGTATTTGCGATTCTTTCGACCAGGGGCGGGAGTGAAATGTTCGCCGATAGTTATGTACGTACCCGGCCTGGCCTTCAGTGCAACTTCGGCGGTAGGACTGGCAATAGAGGCGGAGGAAGAAGCCCCTTTCAGGTGAGACACCGAGTCCAGGTGTTCTCGACGGTCCGACTTCCGGTGACGGCGGTGTCGAGGTTTCTTGGTGTGCTCACGGCGGTCGTCCGCTCCTACAGAAGACTTTGAATGGTCTTTTATCTTTGATTCCTTCTTTCTCTTCCTCCTGGCTTCGTCGTCTTTTGTCCGTTCCGCGATGGGAGTGTAGGAGTCGAGGATAGGTGGATGAGGCCACGCTTCATCGTCGGCTGCCATTGATGTACCTGGGGTCGGCGAAAGGAGAGGAGGCGACGGAGTGGCATCTGACATCGACTTGGTCTCTTTTGTGTTTTCGGCGGTGAATATAGTCTGTCGATCTCCTTGCACCGCTGTCATAACTGACGAGTGCGGCGCCAAAGAGACAAAATTTACGTGACTAACTTTGTATGCCTGCCACTCTCGCTCGCTTATTCCGTGGCGCTCTCTATGTCTCTGGTGCGCAAATCGGATGTGTCTATGCAAGTCTCTCGGACGTGCTCCTATAGGTAGCACGGTGTTGCATTCTCTGCACTTTAGCCGCTCTTGACCAGACATGTTGCTTGATCGGCAGTCAAGACAGTAATGACGGCGAAAGCTTCCATTCTATTCTATAAGACGATAATGCTGCGTCCCATTATAAACTTTTTCTGTAATTCTTAGACAGTGTCTGGTTTCTTCGTGTGCCTCTTCTCTTCACCGGCGCCATTGTTCACCTCTCGTTGGTTGACCAGAAAGTCCATTTACCACCCCTTGAGACTACTTCATTGTTAGTTTCCCACACACCAGCGCATAAACAGGGTTAATCAAAGATAAACTGGCGCTAACGTAGAAATGCCCGCGGCTATAAACAACTTTACGAGTAGAAATCAATCATAGACGTCGACGACACCCAGAGATGCCAGTCTATTGAATTCCGAGTCTCACTGTCTCTCGTCTCCAGAAAGTATATTGTGTGTCGTCTAAACACAACGACAAGCGCTAAGATAAATGCGGATAAATAAACAAAGTCTCGAACCTTGTCTGCCACTTAAGATTTGGAGGCTATTCAATCTCCAAAGTCTCCGTAGGCGATTTTTCTGACAAATGACCCTCCTGCGTAGGCGCAGAGAGGTGTGGAGACAGCTCCATCGGCCCGACTGGAAAATAGGGAAGACAGTGAAGCAAATCCTGGTAAAGGGACATCTACAGTAAGTCCCCTCCACGCTGATAAGAAAACCGATATGTGTGTGTGAAATTCATTCATCAGAGTGGCTCGCATCACTGACCGAGAGTAAGTCAGTGACAGAATATAGCCTCGCCTCACGATGGCTTCAACCACAGCCAAACAATCCGCCATTGCTTCGACATGGTCGATTCGCCTCTTCCCGCAAATATGGCATCGCGCTTCCACACACGTTCGATGATCCATCGCGTTCAACGTCTTCTGAACGACTGAACTTATTACTAGAATGCCGCCACCTTTATAGCGGTTTCGTCCTTCAGGACCTTAATTCTCATTAGCTTACACAGAGATTTCTAAAATTTCTAAAATTAGCGTTAATACCATTTGTGACGTTCAAGGAAGTCCACTCTTTTGAAGAAAACGACCAAAATTCTCCGTGATTCCGGCGCTTCAGTCTTTTCTGCTGCTGTATTTTCTACAATCTATAGGACGCTATTAGTACTAAAATTTATGGTACAAGTCAACGAGGTAGTAACGTTACGGCATAATACAAAAGCAAGCTTATCTCGATTCTGAATCCGTGCTGCCGTCCCCGGCTTTTCCTCCTTTTCGAGCTCGCCAATACTCGTTGTAGAGTCGGGACCGTCCTCTTCGGGTTCAACGCTTCCAGAGGTCGAATCAGCACCGCTGGGCATGGGCCCAGGAAGACCGTCGGTGGACGCGGCCTCGTCAGAATTCCACGACGACTGGGGAGAGTCGGGTACCGCGTGGACCAAGTTCCAATCACCAGCTATTGAAGCCCAGTCGTCGGGGTTGAAGATTCCATGACAGATGGCGAGAGCCTTCTCCACACTGAACAGGAGTCCCAGCTGAGTACCTGGGAAGGCCTCGGCCATTCTGGCTCGAACGACGGCTCGCGGAGACATCAGCGTCAACATGTAACAGTGTTTCACTATCGCTTCTAGGATTTCGGTGCAGCCCTGCCCGTTTGCCGGATGATTTTCCGCTTCTCTTCCGCATAAGGCGCATCGCATGCGGAGATCAGGCTTGTGGATGTGTAGATCCATTTCGTCAGCAATCCGTAGTCAATTTGGAACGACGAGGAGTTGCTGGTTCCTTTTTATTCTATCTTCTCAGGCAACAGCGCCTCTCCCCTTCCTCTCTTGTCCGTATTTTGATCCGCAGCGGCGATAACCTATTCTAAATCTATTCTAAACCATCGTACGCTGCTCCCTGCCCCGCCGGCAGGCTGTGGCCCGCTCCGCCTAATCGGCGAAACGAGCGGGTCTCCGTATAGATTGGCGAGGCCGTAAATCGCGCGGCGATGAAAGGTTCTTACCTTTATCGTAGCTCGCCAGCTGTCCCTTCCTCATTTCCGAGGCTATCGGTAGACCCTTCCTCTTCTCTTTGGCACTCGTCGGCGTCCCGGAGCGGTTCGTCTTCCGGGCCTTCTCTACTGCGACGCACGGGAATCAACTTATCCGCGTGCGTGACGAAGACTTTTCCACTCGGCCTTTTCTGCACCCGGTAATTCAGCGGCCCCGTCTTCTCTAAGACGACATAAGGGCCCTGATAGAACCGTTCCCATTTTGGGTACTTACCACGCCGCTTTCGGGGAACGAAGACCCAAACTTCGTCGCCGACCTTGAATTCCTTCGTCCTGACTCCGATATCATACCGCCTCTTCCTCCGTTCCGCTGCGACGCCCAGATTCCGCCTTACCAAAGCGTAGGCGTCCTCCAGCATTTCTCTCATCGTCCGGACATATTCGACTGTCTCCACGGGGTCCTGCTCCGGTGGAGAGCCGTACACAAGGTCGAGGGGCATCTTGTTTTCTCTCCCGAACACCAAGAAATTCGGACTAAACCCGGTACACTCGTGCACCGACGCACGATAAGCCGCGGCTACGAAAGGCAAAATTTCGTGCCAGTTTCTGTGATTCTCGTTGACCATCTTTCCGATCATCGAGTTCATCGTGCGGTGGAATCTCTCTATCATGCCGTTGGTACGAGGCTCATAACTCGTCGTCCTGACCTTCTCGACTCCTAACAACCGGCACATCTCTCTAAACAACACAGATTCGAAGGCCGGGCCTCTGTCCGTCAAAATCCGCAACGGGGTTCCATACACGGCGCAGATTCTCTCCACGATGATCCGTGCAATCGTAGGCGCCTCCTGGTTTCTCATCGGAATGGCTTCGACGAACTTTGTGAAGTAATCCATCAACGTTAGAATATATACATGCCCCTTACTGCTGGTCGGATGCGGTCCTGTCACGTCCACCGCCAAAATCTCCCCATGGGGCGCCGCATCTAAGTGGCCGCAACTTGCCCTGACGCGGAGGCCGCCCCTGTCGGTACCGGCAACATTCTTCACAAGATTTACAAAACAAATCCACGTCTTTAGACCATCCGGGCCAATACGCCCGCCGACGCACCTGCAACCGGGTGCGTCGCACACCTAAATGCCCCCCGGTCATCCCGGAGTGGGCCAATCTTGTGAAATCGTAGCGCAACTTCTTCGGCACGACCAGCTGCCTGGTGCCGTCGTTGCGCTCCCGGTACAACACTCCGTCCAGTAATTTCAATTGATGCCGTTGATGCCACAAAGTCTTCGATGCCTCGTCCTCCTCCAGGATCTCTTCCAGCTCCGGCCATCCGGAGGATATTCTGTCGCGTACGACCGACAGCAGTGCGTCACCTTCCTGCTCCGTCTGCATTGAGGAATCCGCCGGGACCGGACATACGTCGGTCCCCGGCTCAGGCCTTCCATTCCTTACTGCGGCTACTAGCAGTGGAATCGCGTCTGGTTCGGGACGTCTGGAAAAGCCGTCCGCGTTGCCGTGAGATTTCCCGGGTCTATGTACAATCTTAAAATCAAATTCCGATAATTTCTCCTGCCAACGCGCCTGCTGACCAATCGGGTCGGGAGTTCGCTGCAACCATTGTAGGGCAGCGTGGTCGGTTCTGAGAACGAAGGGTTTTCCAAGCAAATACGTTTTATAATACTTCATAAAGTACACCACCGCGAGGAGTTCGCGGCGGGTGACGCAGTAATTCCTCTCGGCTGCAGAGAGCCTTCGACTGCCGTAGGCAAGGACCTTCTCCGTCCCGGCCTGCCACTGCGACAGGACGGCTCCGATCGAGGCATCGGACGCGTCCGTGTCGAGCACATATTCGCCCTCATCGGTTGGAAGACCGAGAACAGGCGAAGAGGTGAGCCTCTTCTTCAGCTCGTCAAATGCTTCCTGTCGTTCTCTATTCCATTCGTACTCACAATTCTTTTTCGTTAATTCATTCAGTGGTGCCGCTAGCTGGGCGAATCCGTGGACAAAACGACGATAATAGGAGCAGAGGCCGAGGAAGGCCCTCAGCTCTTTCAAGCACCTCGGAGGCGTCCAATCCACAATCTTCTGAATCTTTTCCGGGTCGGCGGAAACTCCCTCCGGCGACACTATGTGCCCCAGAAATTCTACCCTCTTCTTCATTAAACGACACTTCTGTACCTTCAGCTTCAGGTTGGCGCCGCGAAGGCGGTTGAAGACTTCGCGCAACCGATCCAAGTGCTGCTGTGGCGTGGTGGAAAAGACGATTACGTCATCAAGGTAAACTAAACAGATCACGAAGTTCAGCCCCGACAGAATGAGATCCATCGTCCTTTGGAATGTGGCTGTAGCTCCCGACAGACCCATCGGCATCCGGCGCCAGCGAAAGCTCCGCGGCGCGTGACAAACGCAGTCTTGTCGGCGTCTTCGGGGTGCATCCCGATTTGGTGGTAGCCGCTCCGTAGATCGAGGGTACTGAACCAAGTCGCTCCCGACAACGCATCTAAACTGTCGGTGATCTTTGGCAAAGGATACGCGTCTCCTCTCGTAACGTTGTTAAGGCCACGGTAATCCAGGCAGAAGCGCATGGATCCGTCTTTCTTTCTCGCCAACACTACGTTCGAGGCCCATTCGCTCTGGGCGGCTTCGATGAGGTCGTTCTTCAGCATGGACTCCACATGGGCGTCGATCGTTTCTCTATGGGCCCTAGGATGGGCGCGTAAGGGCTGCCGAACGGGCCGAGCGTTGCCCGTATCGATACGGTGACGAGTCACGGTACAGTATCCGAGGTCGTCGTCGCGGCTCGAGAAGACGTCGTTATACTCCTGCAGCAAATCTTCGAGCTGGTCTCTTACTTCGTCGGGAGCTTCGCAGTCCATCTGGGCTAGCAGGTCTTTTCCAGTTGGTGCAGAGGCCGTGGTCTTCGGTGGGCCGCTCCGATCGGTGACCGTTACCGGGCATAATTCCCCTAGATGATCGTTTTCGTACAGGACGACCGTTTCATTGCTAACGTTGACCACCCTAACCATTACTTTCTCAGCATTGCCGTCGACCAAAGACCTAGCCAGATGCACTCCGGGTTGGATTTCCTGATGCTCCAACATCCACTCCGATGTCCCTCTTATTTCCTTCGCCCCACGTACCACGCGTGACGGCACATCCATCTGCGTCCTTGGCGGGATGGTAATTTCTCCGCAGGTATCGACCCGTCGACACCAATGCGTCCCGTCTCGTTTGATGAGGGGGATTGTCGCACGTCCCATCACCATCCTTCCCTGGGACAAGCTCAATTCGCAGCCGTTATCGATCAGGAAGTCCAGCCCCAGCATGGGTTCAATGATCTGTTCGCAAACCACAAAGGAGGCCGCGCGCCGGCACTGCCCGCTGAATTTGACCGACAGCGTCACTTCGCCTTTTACTAGTATGGTCGTACCATTTGCCGCGGTTAATTCCTTACTCGTAGGTGATAGCTTGCATCCCTCCGCCAGCCTCGCTGGTATGAGGTTCGACTGTGATCCGGTATCGATTAGACACATGCACCGCTTCCCATCAATCGTGCACTTCGCGTAAAGCGAACGCCCTCCCGGGGGTCTCTTTGCAAACCCTGGATTGTTAAAATTAACTCGATCTGATCGACTCACCGGTGCGCTCCTGCAATCCCTTTTTAGATGTCCCAATTTGTTGCAGTTGAAACAGCGGACCGGCGGCTTCCCTTGGTGGCTGGTACCGGCACGACCACCGGGCGTCTGGGCCACGACGTGACCAGGACTCCAAGGCGTCGTCGTCGGCGGCGGTTGGGTGGCTGAGGCAGGCGAAACTTCACCAAACCTCACCTTCGAAGGAAGCTGTGGCGTCAGCAGTCTCGACTCCATATCCCTCATCCATTCCGACTGTATCTGTCTCTGTTCCGTCATGAAACTTTCCATCCGTTCGATCAGGGCGGCAGACCCTTCGTCCTCCTTCGCTGACCGCACCTGACGTTGAGCGGGCCGTTGGCGCTCTTGAGAAAAGCTGTTCTCGTTGAAGGCTAGCTTGTAGGCTTCCATACGAACGGCAGTGCGGAAGACTTCGTTGAGCGTTTTCCCTTCTTTTTCTCTCACCTTCAACGATAGCTCCTTGTCATGCATTGCTTCGAGAAAGGCGTCGCAGGCGATCGTCTCTGTCGTTTCATTTCCGGGCGCGGGATAAGCTAGAGCGACCAGCCTCCGTATGTCATGCAGCAGATCGGCGAGGCTCTCCTTCTCGCGCTGACGGCGATACCGCAGCTGTACCCGGAAGGTTTCCGTTTGAGCTTCTAAGCCGTACCGTTGTCGTAGTCGAGCGACCAGATCATAGTACGTAACGTCGACCGTAGATCCAAAGTCCCAGAGCAACTGGACCGCCGATTTGTCCAAGGAATTTTGTAGGAAGTCTATCTTCTCCGTTTCCGTCCATCCGTTGTGCCGCGCGCAGACTTCGAACTGTTTCAGAAAGCTTTCGAAGGAGCCAGTGCCGTCGAACCGATTCGGTTTCATGTGCTGTTTCCTCCTGTCGTCAATCGTTCTCCAGGCGGGTATTAAGGACGCGTCGGGAGCAACGATGATTGGCTTCAGCGGCTCGTCTAGTCTCACCTTTACGTCGGTCGCATCGTTCTGACGGACGTCGTTCCTGCGATCTTCTCGACGGTCCACACCTCGAGTTACCGCTTCCTCCAGCGCCGCGACAGGGTTGGCTGCCGGTCGGTCTCCAACGGCAGCGAGAACATGCTGACCTGCCATTAGGACGTGTTCCCCATGGGTCGTCGATCTCCAGAGCTCGATAGACGATTGGCGCGGGCTCCGCTTCTTCCATTTCGGGCAGTTGTCCGTGCTTTCCTTTACGTCTGGTTGTTCCTAGAGATCAGCGACAGAAGGTACCCCACTTCTGGTACCATTTGTGGCGCATTTCCGGGGCAGGAGGGGGTGAGTTCAATGAGGCCGAGATGATTCCCCCTTGACGGTTGATCCTTCTCCCGGAAACGCCACGAGGACGGTGATGTTATTAATTCCTCTAATTGGGAGCAAGGCTCGTGGGGCCGCCGTCCAGTTCGGCCCGGGTACCCTCCGTCCTTAGGGAAACAAGACACAGACGTGATTAATATTTTATTGCACACACACACACATACACACATGCGTTGATCAATCCATTACAATTATGATCCCTACTAGAGTTATTTGATAATGATCTTATTAAAGCAGTCAATATCTCGACATCAATGATTACTGCTAATCAAGAAGTAACCAACGGAGCAGACACTCCTGACGAATCAACGCAAGCGCGGAAAAGGCTAACAAAGAAAGAGGAGACAAGAGAAAGAAAAGGCGACGGGTCCGGCTTTTTCAGCAGGTCCCCGTCGACATCGACAATACACACTGACGAGGCCGGCTTTCTCAGCAGGTCCCCGTCTGTATAGAGATAATCAGAACGACGGCGATCATTATGATGATTAATACTGTCTTAACGCGCACGACAAATACATGCAATATGACGGCCGCAGTTTACGTTAACGTTTTAGATTATACAGTTATTCATGCATAAAATAATTGCGAGTTAATCAAACAAAACACATGCACTATAATGAAGGCCCTTAACAATCTCTCTCTTTTAGGCTAGAAAGTCACAGCTTCCAGAAAGAGCAGACGACGAGTCCAACTTTTCCAGCGGGTCCTCGTCAATATAGAAAATACACACTGGCGGAGCCAACCTTTTCGGCGGGCCTTTGCCTGTATAGAGCAAAGAAGAGGAGGCGACGAGTCCGGCTTTTTCAGCAGGTCCCCGTCGATATAGATACTACACACCGGCGGAGCCAACCTTTTCGGCGGGCCTTTGCCTGTATAGAGCAAAGAAGAGGAGGCGACGAGTCCGGCTTTTTCAGCAGGTCCCCGTCAAGAGAAAGAGAGAGCGACGAGCCCGGCTTTTTCAGCAGGTCCCCGTCAAGAGAAAGAGAGAGAGAAAGAGAGAGAGAGAGAGCCCGTATTCGGATACGGGGAATCGGCGGAGCAGGCCCCGGCCGCGGGTCGCTCCCCTAGAACCTTCCGATGCTCGGATCAGAGGGTGACCAGCGGACGCCCAGCATCAGACCCTGACTTTTTCAGCTGGTCGTCTGAATGACTGAACGTGCGCCAGTCCCGACTGAGGCAAAACACGGGGTCTTATAGTATAATCGGCGCCCGGATAAGCCGAGAGCGCCGATCAGCGAATCAATGCCGGGTCCAAGGTCCAACTCAGGCGGGGACAATGGACGCGCCTGCGTTATGCGCTACGCAGGCGCCCTTCCTGGTCGACGTATATTGGACTCTTCCAAAAGAAGGGGTCGAAGGCATTATTGATCAACGAATTTAAAAATTTTAAAAATCTGTCACAATATCTGTTTAGAAGTATTTACCTTCATTACCACACTGCAACTCCTTCTCACATGTCCTGTCACACGATGATATAGGATCCCGGCATGTTTTGCGAGGCCTACTGTTAACAATCTCCTTTTGAAGAGTTCTTCCACAAGGACAATGCGTCACTTTGGATGGCATATGAGGACACTCGTCACACGGACCCGAGTGGCAGACGTCAACACAAGTATGCAGCACCACAAGAAAGCTGTCGCGAACAGATTCTGTTGCATGAAAACATTTTCATGCACGACTCTGTTGAGCCACACCTAACGGTTCGCACTTCACGTCCGCAGTAGCATTTCTGCTCTATCACGAGTCTGCACGGTTCACAAGGACCACCGTGGCAAAGCGAACGACACTCGTGTAAACCACAGTTAAGAGTACGCAGACACTGTTCGTTGCACTTAAAGCAGGTAGCATCGCCGGCACACCTGACCGAGCGCCTCGCTTTGCCACAGTCGCACGATCGCATAACAAATGCTGCACAGGGCGGACACGGACCAGGGTGGCAAAGTATGTTGCACAAGTGCGGGCATCCTTGGCCTCGCGCTTTGCCGCATATTTCATTGCAGCTGTGCGGTGTAGCATAAGGGTTGAATTCTGGATCTCTCGTTTTACCTGTGTTTAAAGTAAAAACAGGCAAAATCAAATTTACTGGATTTCAAAATCAGATTCACCAAGCAGCAAGCACTAACTCTGCGATGCCAGTACCGATAATTTGCTCTGTAAATAAGCCTATGGGGCTGTCCATCAATCACGTCAACAAAATAGAGGAGGTTCAAAAAATTTTGACAGTTGTTGACAGGGGGAGATGGGGTCAAGAGAAGTTGATGCAAACAATTTAGTTTTTTTTCAAATAATGAAGAAATAGGAAATTTCATGGAATACTATTTATTGCAATGGAAAAAGCCTGCCAAGCAATAAAAAATGGTCATCACAACCACATTTTGACACTTCATGAGCAAAAACAAAAAGGGGGAAAACGGTCTCATCACCGCAAAAATAATAACCTTCTAAACTTTTTAGGGGGCCCTGCCACTGACCTTAGGAGGGTCAAAAGTTTTTGACATAATTATAGGGGTCACAAAAAGTTTGACAGTTGTTGCGAGGGGTCAAAAATTGCCCAAAAATTATTGACGTAGTTAATGGACAGCCCATATATAAAACCGTCATTTCAAAAAATAAATGTCAAGTGTATAGAAGACACAAATTAATACCAAAGCAAAATGGTATAATGAATAAAATACAAGTGAACACCAATTTAACTATTTAGCAGCCTCAAATTTTACAATTGACATCACCAGCAGCCATATAATCTGGTAACTAACAAACAATGCCTACCACAGAAACATATGTACTGGTTTGGGACCTTCAGGTACAGATTCTGACAGGTAGGACACCGCCATCCCTGTCCTGAGGCGTCAGTTGATGTAGTGGCAGCTGATGACTGGGCCCACTTCTTAATGCAAAACATGTGATAGACGTGATAGCAGTTAACGCAACTCCAAACAGCGGCTTCACGTCGGATAACGTTACAGCACACAAGACACTCGTATTTACTGGCAGATAGATGTTCTGTAAGCAGTCCTACAAACACACAGAATGAAACGAGTGATTTTTTAATCACTACCATTGGTGAAAAGCCTCATATGCTGTGAAATAATGCCACAAGATTTACCAGATTAATTACTAATAGCAACTGATCATTAAGCAGATGGATAAAATGTATTAGTGCAATGCATGGATTTTCTTACACCCCCCTCCGTTTGTGACAAACACCCCCAGCCCTACACCCCTTCCTGGGGTGGTGTTGGCTATCACCAAAACAGACTGATGTTAAAACTATTCATTTAAAATTATAAAGGGGGAAATTCACCTATGGAAATTGAAACTTGAGCCGCTATAACTGACCACAAATATTAGAATGGAACTGTATGAAAACGAAAGAGATGACAACGGAAATCATTTTTTTGACTTGTATTTTCCTTTCTGGGGCCAAGCATCAAACCCCACCACCTCCCCACCCATTTCTATTCCCCTGGGTCCAAAGAGTCTAGATGAAATGATGGAATTGACACCCCATGCAATTATGGGACCCCCCCTCTGAACGCAAATTCCTGGGAAATAGCCTGGTGCAAGTGTGTGGCTTGCTCAGTGTTCTTGATGCAAATTCCAACTCAAACTAAGGCGGAAGATGACAGAGTGGGTTATGTGCTGGAGCAGTAGGCCAACAGAGTGAGGTTCAAGCCCTGTTAGCGCCCCTAGTGGCTTTCACACAGGCAGCAACGCCTCCTAAGCCACTTTAAATCATGCTATAGTTTTCAGATTTCTCAGAACTATCTACTTCAATCTATTCAATATATGCTGAACCTTGCAACAATAAGTACTGGAGAGTTAAAGTAGAGAGTGCAATTATAACAATACATATGAACTACTGAGGGACAGTTTAACAGTGTAAATCAAGCCAAAGGCAATTTCCTTGAACAGCAATATCAATTACAGGGTATAGAAAAGTATTAGAGAATATTTGAAATATACCTCTTTGTGTTTTATCTTGCCACTTAGATGGCTGTGGTAAATCTCTCCTCTTTCCAGAACTTTGGTATTTTGGTTGTTGATTGAAACATCTGCTTGATACAGAATCTTTCACTGGCAAAACCGTCTCAACATCGTTAGTTCCTCGAGTGTCTTCATCAACTGATTCTTCATCTTCATATAGTTTCAGAATCTCTGATGAATCAAAGTGATCTTGCCTTTCCTCAGAAGCAATGCCAGCCTCACTTTCTGGCTTGCCATCAGAATACTCATCTTCAAATTTATTAGGCTCTGCATTTCTGCCTTGCCAATTTCGGTTATGCTTAAAGGAGGTACTATTCTTGCTCTCTCCTTCATAATTTTTTCTTTGCTGTCCTTTGATTTCCATCAAAATTGTAACTCCTTACATTTTCTTTATATTGAGATCGATAACTGGCAAGCTTGGAAACATTCTGTGTTTCTGATTCTTTCTTGAGGAACATGTCTTTCACAATTTTCCTGAGTTCTATCTGTAGTCAATTTATAATGTTCACTTTTTCTACAATTTGAAAAATTATCTTTATTATTCTTACCCTTTGTCCATTTTTTATGACTGAATGAATATTTTTCCCCTTCAAAAACTTCCTTTGTTTCATTTTGATGATTGAAATCTTTATCTTCTTGAGAACTGCTTTCATGTCCTAGAAAATCATAATGAGTACTTGACCTTGACGGATACTGTACAGTATGTCTAAGTGGTTCTTCTTTATTTTGTTCACTGTGATTCTTCCTACTTTTCCATGTTCCAGATTTTGGCCTCATTTGATTTCCCTGATTAACAATACCATCAGATAAATCATAGGCTCTATTTTTGCTGGCATTTTCTGACAATTCCCTAACGAATTTGCAGTCTTCATCTTTCTGGTCTAGGACAGAGCACTGACCTATATTGGTCTCATCATCAGCTGCATGAATTGAACCATTCATCCTTCTTGAATCTTTACCTGCTGTGAAGCTTCCACAATCGTGATTTGTCTCTGACAAATTCATTGTAAATCTATTTTAAAAATATGAAAGTTTATATTTAAGGATGTCAATTGTGATACAGCTTATAGCAACATAGCTTTTACAGCCGCTATAAATTACACTTGCCCAATCAGACAAAAAGCAACAATGCAACAGCAAACCAATCATAATAATATAGACTAAAACAGGACAGTAACTCAGTAAGCAGAAATGCAATATAAAATGAAGAAGTGCAATAGCACAAAGGCGATATACAGGTAACTACAGGTGCTGCGCTGCAGTAGGCTCCATTTGTTATGTATGCTTGCCATTACACACCTTCATTCTGAGCACAATGGTTGCATGTAAGCAATAAAATAATGATGCTGATAACGCTGCTGCTGCTGCTGCTGATGATGATGATGATGATGATGATGAATGTTGGTGATAGTAATAACTGGATTTTAAGTGGTTTAGTGTAGGATTTCTCCTGTAAATAAGTAAGCAAGACGAAATTGCTATAGCGCTGATCGAAAGCTTGGTGCACTGCACCAGCTTATTCATGAAAACTAGACTGAAAACTAGTTGAATAACTAGGACACTAATCTAAATCACGAGATTAACGTGCTTCGACAACACATGCCAACCTATGCAGATAAATTCTTCTCACTTCAGTAGCATCTTTGTTTCATACTTTCTCAGAAAATGCATATCAGTCACAGATACATACTGGGTGGGGTATGGGCAGTGGCGTAGCGAGGCAAAATGCCGCCCAGGGCGAAAAAAATTGCCACCTTTTCGTTAAATTCTGGACAGGCAAAAAACCTTATCGCTACTTCCTAAAAAAATTTCATATGCAAAGTAAGCAAGTAAGTAAAATCTTGTAAACTTATACAGCGCCCTGGAAAGTAGTACAGTAGTAGCTGCTTATTCTTATGCGCTTATTCTTTCTTGAAATAGCTATAGACAGGGTGGTTTGTCGGCCGGGCAAAGGTCAGTTTATCTATGAGGCGGTGGGTTAGGTTGTTATTGCTATGGGGGAAATGACTTTTCGAATAGGAAGGTTTTAAGTTTAATAGTAAAAATGGGTTTTCTTGAAAATGCCGCCCTTAGAGCAAGTGCCGCCTGGAGCGGTTCGCCCCACCGCCCCTCGCTACACCACTGGGTATGGGTACGCTGCCTCTTCATTGTAGGATAGTGGTGGGTCGGTATTTGGGGTGTCGACTGGTACCCGGGAACCCGGCTGAATAATTATAATAATAGCAACAACAATAACAACAACAACAACAACAATGCCTAATAATGGGGTTGCCAACGGTCCTTTATTTCAAAGGACAGTCCTTTAATGCACCTCTGAGTCCTTGTCCTTTATCGCTTTTATAAAGGACCATGGTTTGTCCTTTATTTCAAAAATCAAGTCATGAAACCACACATTTCAATTGAAAATTTTTTGCTTGTCACCCCATTTCAGAAGGAAGATGACCTTTTTTGTTTGACATCGTATTTCAGGGGCGATGACCTTTTTTGCTTGTCATCGCACTTCAGAAGGGAGTTAACCCTTTTTTCCACGCACCGGGTGACACCAAGGTTTTTCCGCACCGGGTGTCATTTATTGCAATTTGTCAAAGTTGGCAACCCTACCTAATAATAACAACAACGTGATTTCAAGAGGTTAAGGAGGCATTAGTCTGTGTGAAATTCATTAATTCTTCGTATGATGTATTTTGTTACCTGTGAGAATGAGTAGACAGCTTCTGTTTCTAAAGACCGTTTAGCGTGTGAATTAACGTCGTCTCCAGGAGACTCTTTAACACTGAAGTTTCGCCTCCAAATATATCTTCGAAATTCCTATTGGAGTCTAAAATAGATTACAGGGAATACCAGAGTTCTTTCAATGTCGTTGCGCAATAGAACGCCTGTTCTATTTTTAGGCCTGCACACGCGTGCGCTGACGAGAAAGTAAACACGCTGTAGGCCCTACTTGGCGACTGAAATACGATTTACGTCAGTAAATTGGACTCTTATGGCAGCAGTTCTATTACGTACTGGTGTATTTCGATTGAACACTGAATCCATCGACAAAAGAGCAGGTCAATTAGAACTTTTAGTAAAAGTATAGGCCTAAGTATCAGCAGGCCTATAGTAACGTTAATAGGCCTAATAATAATAATAATAATAATAATAATAATAATAATAATAATAATAATAATAATAATAATAGTAGTAGTTGTTGTTGTTGTTGTTGTAGTAGCCAGTGTCAATGGCGTAGCCAGGAATCCAGGATACCAAAATAGGGGTGGGGCATAATCACATTTTCATATTTCAGGTGAAAGAATTCTTGACAAGTAAAAAACGAAAACACACAGAGGTGTGAATCAGCCAATTAGCCTAGTTTGCAACCGGTTCTTTGGTGTAACACACACACATAGGCTACATACAGTCAAACACACGCGTGCGCATACGCGCACACACACATACATATATAGGCCTAGGCCTATATGCCATAAATTGTATGCAGGCCTACACTGTATATATATATATGTGTGTGTGTGTGTGCTTTGGTGAAACATTGATTAGGCCTAGGCCTAAATATTGCGGATCATCCTTTCTATAAAAACCATATACCTAGTTGTGAAGTCCGAAGAAATTTTTAAAAGTTCGTAAATGTTCAATAAAATTCAAGAAAAAGTAAAGTTCGGAAATAATCATAAAAGATCGAATTTCCAATTTAGTCTTCGTCAGATGACTCAGTCTCAGAAGAACAATTGATGTATTCATCGGCATAGCAGATGTTTTCGATTTTTCCACCAGTCGTATAAGTTACAATATTCACTTTGACAATCTTCTCATATGTCTTAGGCCTGCATGCGAGTCTGTTGCCTTTTTTTGTATGCATAAATTCAAGTGCTGACCAATTTCTTTCACGCGACCCGGCTTTTGCAGTGATAATTCAAATTGAACTTCATGAACTGTAAAGACTTATCAATAAATTTCAAAAAGTTCAAACAATAAAGTTCAAAACGCTTGAACGTCATCATCATCATTTCCTCTTTCCTTCAGTTGTTGAAGATAAGGTGACGTCATGAATCAGGCATTTGCAGGTAGTTCTTTCTTTTGATGTTTGATGCTTGAACGTCACAACTATGATAAAAACCATGAAAAGTTCTTAGGTCTATAATATTACAGGCCTGAATATTTATTTTACATACCAAGGAGGTTTTCTAATTGCAGCAACTCTTAGGGTTCATGCTCTTCATTTGAATGCGTGATTGCTACTAGTTTTTTACATTACTGTCTTTGGCAAGTGAATTTTGTTGAACAAAACAGCGTCAAATTTGCCGATAGACTTTAGATCTGACTGCGTTTAACATTGGAAATGTTCACAGCAGTTAGATAATAATTGTACTCATTTATCATGATAAATCCACGCACTTCTTAATAAGCAAAGCCTATTTATTGACAGTTTCCATAATCTACGTGTATTGTGCTCTAGCATTGTTGAAGTATAGCAAGGTCTCGAAGGTCGTTTACAGAAGTTTCGGACTTCGATAAAGCATTCATCAGCGCTCTAGATTTTACTTAACCCCTTAACTGTGTATTTAACTGTAACTCAATGCAAAATAGACGGATATATCCGGGATACCCAGTTAAGGGGTTAATACAATCTATATCCATGCATTATCCACATGCAGTAGCACCTTGAGCGCTTAATATCCAAATAGGATCCTCCCAGTAGGCCTAGGCTCCTAGCTATAAGGAATGACATAGAGATTAGAGACGAGAAAATCTGTGGTAAATCATGGCGTCAGAGAAGTAGATTGCGCTTCCGTATGACCTTTCCGTAGTGTAGGCCGTAGACCCGGTAATATATAAGCCTATAAAATTAATCAAAGTCCTTCCCGATCTCTCAAGGCTATAGCCTCAAGGCTCATAGGGCGGTGCTGATCTCCGTTTCCCAGGCCCTCATCCAGGCGGCTGGTGCAAGTTGCATGATACGGGGCCAGTGTTCTCATGCAACGCGCCTGTTTACTCCGCGGATTAATCCGCTACTCAGTTGCCATCGCCATCTGGCGAAAGAAGGCTGAGTTGACATTAGGGCTCCTGCGGGAGTTGAACCCGCGACCCTCTGCTCCATCGTCCAACGTTGTTACCACTCTGCTAACTTCCCGCCCATAGCTATTAGCCTATTAGCCTATAATTGGCTTATATAGTCAAAATCCAGGGTCATCCATTACAATGATTACAGGGATGAAGGATTGCAGTATTGAACACTTGTTCCGATTTCGACTTTCTCGGTTCTCTCCTCTGCTACTTAACCTTCGTACCGCAACCTAGGGGGGTAAACGACCTCCAAACATGTTTTTGTAATGTTTTTATAACTTGTGCGTGAAATTACTTGGGCTCCTTTCTTGACTTTTTCCCTCTGTGTTTTGGCTCTCCAATGCACTACTGCTTAGTGACAAATTCACTTTCGGTTCGAGTAACCTGGTTAATATGTGGTCTTATAATACTTGAATCAGTGTAAAGCATTATAATCTATAGCCAACTACTGTAAAGGTATGCCATATCAGTAATAATATAATTGTTCAAACTCTACAATAAATCCCTGTAATTAGAGCAATGGTAGGCTATAGTATAGGTGGCGTTAATGCCTATTAGGGATGTGCGGGTATACCAGACTACAAGCAAATGAAATACCCAAGCTCCTTCGTACCTAATGACCCGCGGGTACGGGGTAGGGAATGACACATTTTACGGGTACGGGTCGGGTAACGGGTACAGCGCTGATGTATCCGGTATTTTACGGGTAACCCGTTTTTGCCGAAAAGTTATATTTTCATTTCTCACTACTATAGCAAATTAGCAATGCAGTAATAGAAAAATAATATTGAGTAAAGCGTATTAGTATAACTTTCATCGCGTTCAGTTTGTCAGACAGCATGCATTTTACTTACTGAAAACATAGGGGCAAAATACAGATGACGTAATCTGACATCATCAGTAATAAATCTATAATGGCGTCCTCTGACTCCTCCAAGGACTCTTTGACCGAGAAAGTTCTTCTGGTAAGTTTTTTGTGGTTTAACTTGAGCTCTAATGCCTGCTCATAGATAAATGATATCTACTAAATATTTTAAACAAGCCCATTCATGTCGGCTTATGCTAGCTGACTGATTATCCTGATTCCTAAGTACTAGATCTGTCCTAATCTAAACATGCGACTCTATTTACAATGAATAGTTATCCCAATTTCTTAGCCCCTATTTCACTGTTGCCTCTCTATAATCTCTAGGAAAATGGGTTCACGGGTCCATGTACAGGTCCTGTAGTACTTGTATGTAGTATGTAAACGCACCCGCGGAGGGGGGTCCAAAATTCCAAAGGAAAAAACTCCAAATCCCCAACCAAAGTCGGTTACGGGTACGGGTACGGGTACAGGGTACACAGCTTTGGGGTCTGGGTCGGGTAGGGTATAGCGCTATCAGGCCCACGGGTAGGGTAGGGTAAAAAGTTTTTCCACGGGTACGGGTAGGGTATGCATTTTGCTGTACCCGCACATCTCTAATGCCTATACTTGACTGCAGATTTCAACATGACCAGACTACAAGCAAATGAAAATACCAAGCTCCTTCGTCCTAATGAATTTTAAAGGAATAGCGAATGACAATAGTAAGGTCGCAATTTTAACAGTCGGTTCGGTGATGTATCCGGAAATTTTAACAAACGGTTTTTGCCGAAACGGACAGAACCGGGTCCATCACAGCCCTGAAAAAGCGTCGTCGTTTGTCCTCAAGGTCCGGCATTTTCAGCAAATTTCTTTTGTACTATTTACAGTCATGGGCGCCCGCAGAAATTTTTCCAGGAGGGGCAAAACACAATGGTCGCAGTTACATCACATAAATGTTTCCAGGCGGGGCAAAACACATTGGTCACGGTTAATATTTAGCAAGTTTTTCAAATTTCAATGTGAAGCATTGGTATTTGCGTTTTCCAAGGGGGTGGGGATAAAATGTCGTGACTCAAGAGGGGGTATGTGCCCCTCTTGCCCAATGTGCGGGCGCCAATGTCTACAGTTTACTTCCCTCAGCTACTCAACGGATTTGTAGTAATCCCATGACCGGTCCCGACTCTAATAGAGGTGCCGGCACCCAGTGTTTAATCTAGACTCCTGGACTGCGGGTGGAAACTGACAAAGCCGGGGAGAAAATGACAAAGCCGGGGGAATTATGCTAGGGGACTGCTGTTAGTTGATGTAGTATGCCAAAATTTCCGGGAGGGGGAAATTTGAAATTTCCGGAAGGAAGGGGCAATTCCCCCTCCCCGGAAACGGCCTAGATTAAACCCTGCCGGCACCCTTTCCCCAGGGCCAGCGCGTGACTTTTGGGAGCCCTCTGCAACATTTCGATATTGTGGACCATATCAGGCCCGCCGAAAGTGGGGGTGCAGGGGTGCAGCTGCATCCCTGGAAAAATGTAGGGGGTGCAGTGCACCCCCTGGAAAGAAGATGGGCTGCACCCCTCTGCACCCCCTTTCAGCTAAAATTCGTCAAAAAATTGCCAAAATTTGCTAAAACTGGCCCAAAAATTGACAAAAATTGCTAAAATTGGTCTAAAATTGCCAACATTTGCAAAAAATGTGCAAAAATCGCCAAAAATTTGCTAAAATTAGCCAAAAATTGCTAAAATTTGCCATAAAATTGCCAAAATTTGCCAAAAATTTGCAAACAATTATCTTGCCCAAAGAAAAGTGTGAAATGATGCTATTGCTTTTATCTGGAGAAAATCTGCACCCCCTGATGAAAATTCGTTCCGGCGGGCCTGGACCATATTATACTTGAAATATTGCTTCCGTGTCGATTCTTCTTCTTCCGTCTTCTCGTCAGCGCGGTAATGAGCTCTGCCTTCTTCCGGTAGAGCTAGCGTACGCCTCTCAGGAGTTGAACCGGTTGTAAGGATTACATGTAATTTAAGCTCCTTCCAATTCATCATATGCTGCCTGTGGTCCACTGACTTCTCGTGGTTCTCCAAGGTCTTATTCAAGTATTGCCTACGGATCTGGTGGGGCAGTGTTTCCCAAACTGCGAGTCGCGACCCTAAAGTGGGTCGCAGGGCTCAGTCTAGTGGGTCGCGAGTTAGCGCGAAATTAGTCTAAAGTGTCATTTTCTAACCAATACCATAATGGCACAAGCTTAGACTGCTTAGATTTTAAGAAATTTATATGCCTGCAATCCTCCATATACGGCTTAGCCTATATTAAAAAAAATTAATTATTATTGTTTTATCCAAGTTTAGTTGACAATGAGTTTGCTTGGTCACGACATGTTACAAAGCCGCTGACGTGAGTCGCATAGTTCCAGAAAGTTTGGGAGACCTTGGTCAATTATAGTACTTTTAAAATTTAATCTTATTCCGACCATTTTGCTCTGAAATCCGCTAGTGAAAATACTCACACTACCTAGCGTTTAAGCGATTTTGTCGTACTCATAGGATTCTTAAGACGCGTAATAAAGGTATGTTTTTGGAAAAAGTTTAAAGGAGGTATTTTTCAAGGAATGTCAATATCTCTTTCTATTCTTTCGTCTTAATTGGCAAAAATATGAATAATTCTGCCTAATATATTTGCCATATTTTCATTCGAATTTAATCAGAGCTTTTGTTTTGCATTTATTCAAAACTCAAAAGATTCTTTTCAACCAAAGTTCGCCAGATGACGCGATGCGTTTTTGGGTGTAACATGCTATTATTAGGGTCGCGACACGTTACAAAACCGCTGAAGTGGGTCGCAGTTCCAAAATGTTTGGAAAACCCTGTGGTAGGGCATACAACACTTCTTACAGTAGTGCACAGTTCAGTTCTACTACTACTGGAACTACTGCTCGGTACTACTACTACTACTACACCAAACTACTACTACTGAAACTACTTATGAGATAACACTACTAAGAACTGCTATCCACCTGCCTACTACCACTGCTGCTGCTACTACTACTACCACTACGTCCGCCCACCACTGCACTGCTCCCAGTGGCCCCCAGTTCACCACTACTACCATACTGCTGCTCCAATGACCACCACCACTCGGCCACCTGCTGCCACTACCACTACTGCTTCACCACTACCACCACTACCACCACCTACTACCACCACCACCACTACTACTACTACTACTACTACTGCTACTACTACTACCACTACTACTACCTACTACTACTACCACCAAAACTACTACTACTACTACTACTACTACTACTACTACTCCCATCGTCAGTGGTAAGGAGGCTATTCACAAATGACGTAACACACTTAGGGGTAAGGGGTTCAAACATTTGTGACGATGTGTGACGACGGGGCGGTCCAGAAATATGACGTCACATAATACTAAATATTTTATTAATACCGCAATGCTATGTTACCGCAAAATTGAACGTATTTTGCACTTATAATTATTATACACTTAATTTTTTAAAGAATTTGAAAAAGATTCTGAATATTGTTTCGACTATAGTAATTATAATGAATATTTTCGAACGAAACGTTAATTTTGACATTCGAAAGACGACAGGAGGGGATGTTTGTTAACCCCTTAGCTGGGGATCCCGGATATATCCGTTCATTTTACATTGAGTTACAGTTAAATACACGGTTAAGGGGTTAACGCTCTGTGACGTCATATTTGAGGGTCTGACTTTTTGTTACGGGGTCATCCATAAATGACGTAACGCGATTTTGGCACTTTTTGACCCCTTCCCCCTACGCAACGCGACGTAACAAAAAGTCAGACCTCTAAAATATGACGTAACAACGGGCCGACCCTCCTTTCGTCTTCCGAAAAGTCTTGACAAGCAAAAAAGGTTATTCATCCTTCTGTTTTCTCTCTCCAAACATACTGACAAGCAAAAAAGGTCATATTTGTAGTAATAGTCATATTAGTCATATAGTCATATTAGTCATCATAGTAGTAATAGTCATATTTGTATTTTCCCCTCTCCAAATACCCCGACAAGCAAAACAAGAAAAGTAAAAGAAAAAGATCGTGACTTAAAGATTTTGTGTTGCGTTACGTCACACTTAAGGAACCCCTACCCCTCGTCACACTTCATAACAAATGTCCGGACCTCCCCTCTAGGTGCGTTACGTCATTTACGACGTGTTACGAAGGGGAGGGTGGATCAACAAACTGCCAAAATCGCGTTACGTCATTTATGGATGACCCCTAGACTTAAAATACAGTGTTTGGTCTGACCGCTCCCAGGCAAAAATGTTCAATCCCCAATGAAAGGACATCCTCAATCAGTGAGAAGAGGTTAACTTCCCAACCACTAGGAGCGTCAAATAGTGTCTACGTCGTCCGAAACCATACCATTACGCACACTGTATCTTTGATATAATATGGGCCTATAGTGATAAAAACCTAGCTGGCAGCTAGAGAACAACACTCAACTATAGTGTTTTGCGTTCAGTTGACGAAGATATTGGAACGCTTTTATCGCGAGAATTTCCATTTAATCGCTTTAAAGAACAGCACTTCCTCCAATGGCAGCCGTGCGCTTGGCACTGCACTATCGTCTTACCCAGAAATCAAGTTCGTCGCCTGCTTTGAAAGAAGGCTCCACACAGTCCACCCGGGGTGCGTGGGCGTGTGTGTGCTTGCGTGCGTGCGCGCGCGTGTGTGTGTGTGTGTGTGCGCGCGCGTTTGACGTATGCTTTACATTTTATGGGTATTTTTAGCGTTTCTGGTGCGTCTGCCCAGAGCGGCAAAGCTCTATGATCATTATTATATGTTGACGTCGTTAACTCGCCGCAGACAGCGGAAAGGACTTTGGCACCCGCGTAGAACCGCCACCGTTAGCACAGTGCCAACGACATCGAACGCGATGAAGTGCTTCAGTATGACGCATTTCGCAGCCTTTGCGCGGACGATGACTGCACCCGGTGCTGTTTGTTTCTATCTCGATTGGCAACGGACGCCGTTTTCAGGCAACGGCGGGCGCTCTGTAGACGACCGATGCAACAGCCGGAGGGGGAACTGGAAGAGACAGATCGACTCCGCCGCCGCCGCCGCCGCCGTCGCCGTCGTAACATATGGTGACTGATAGCTTTCCAGAACGACCGAAAGGAAACATATTTTTCACCTTCACGAGCTGGAAACTTGTGATGGAAACTGAAGCAGAGACGCAAAGTGCGAGAAAGTGCGCATAAATTAATCGAATGGCAGACGAAAACATTGCAAGTAAGTAGCCTCTGCATATATACACGCGAATATTCAAATCACAAGAAACTGTCCCATAAACTGCTATTAATCAGATTCTGCACTGTGTACGTTATGTATTATAAACCTATTGTATAGACGCAGTTACTATAGTAGAACTGCCACAAAAAATCAGTTGTGGAGATTCTTTGATACATGTCAATATGGTGTCGTTAACTGGTTTTAGAATGTAAATGAAATTTAAACATAAAAAATTCCAACTCAAAATGTACTATCATGTTCTGAATGGATAGCTTAGCGAATTTACTGTGTACAAGCGTTCTGAAACACAAGGACACTGCTAAACTGGTGGCGTCGCAATCACTCGATATTTGAGCTGTTGAGCACGAGTCTGTCAGCTGGCTCTTTTGTTTTGATTTTCACGTTTGTCGCAGGAATAATCTTGATTATTATTATGATAATATCCTGTGTATATATTCAATGGATCTTAGTTTTGGGGTTGTTTTTTTGTTCCTCGGGTAGGCAGATGGACAAACACGATGATTTGGAAGAACCGCACACTTATATAAGACCATTTTCAAAACTGCACTCGATTAATATTACTTGTTAGAAACAGTCTGATGATCATGTGCTCAGATGTCACAAATCACTTTTCATTCATCTTGATCATTTATTCGCTCTTCTTTTCTTTTCTTTTCTCTTCTTCTTCTTCTTCTTCTTCTTCTTCTTCTTCTTCTTCTTCTTCTCTTCTTCTTCTTCTTCTTCTTCTTCTTCTTCTTCTTCTTCTTCTTCTTCTTCTTCTTCTTCTTCTTATTTCTTCATATTTCTTCTTCTTTCTTCTTTTATTCTTTTCTTCTTCGTTTTCTTCTTCGTCGTCGTCATCATCATCATCATCATCATCTTCTTCTTCTTCTTCTCCTCTTTTTCTTCCTCCTCCTCCTCCTCCTCCTTCTTCTTCTAGCGTATACGCCAGAAGAAGAAGGATGAACAAATAAGCTCGAATAAATCTATCATGACATAATAATTTAGGGAATGACTGAACTCACGGAACATTCTCACAGTCACTCCAGGTCTATTGTATTCGGTCATTCATCTACGGTGCATCCATCGGTTGTTGTCAGGGGCTTCCTGTCCCGCAGAAGGTCTGGAGCAGGTGGCGTGCATCTGGAAAACGGGGAAGGAAAATAAAAGAGGAGAAAATCAGGGACAAACTAAAGATCTGGATTGACTTTTCAGCTTATGACTTTTCGGAAAACAGACGTGAAACCTAAAACCAACAATTCTCTTCACACTTGAAAAACTTATCGTCAGGGACAGTTTTCAAGTTTTCGGCTCCCTATCCACCAATTGTTTTTTGTCTGGGAAGAGAATGACACGGCCGTGAAGCAGTAGATGAAAGTAGCTTGACGATTACGACCATTGTATCAGCTGTCAGAATCAATGTAGGCAAAAGAACAGATTTTATATAATTTCGAACTCGATATGGAAAGAATAATAGGCTATTGAATCAATCGATCTATAGCAGTGTTTGGAAACTATAGTATCCGCACGCATTTAACTGATAACCTCATTTTTTCCTATGGTGCTCTTTGAATGGACAATTCTTGCCCGAGAAATGGATACGAGTACATAGAAGAAAATTAGCAAATGGACTCCAGCGTCGCGAGAAATCAATTTGTATCAAATGACTTCGGCAATACTTTTGCACGATAAAGCGAACAAACCGAAAAAGGTTTTTCAGCCGTAGTGTAAAACAGGGTTTAAACCCAAACATTTTGGAGTCGCGGTCAGCTTCAGCGGTTTTGCAACGCGCCGCGACCCCAATAATAGCATGTAATATTAAAATAATGCATTGGGCCATCTGGCGAACGTTAGTTGAAAAGAATCTTCTGAGTTTTGAATAAATAGCAAAACAAAAGCTCTGATTCAATTCGAGTGAAAATATGGCGAATATATTATGCAGAATTATTAATATTTTTGCCAAATAAGACAAGATGAGAGAAATAGATATTGAAATTTCTTGAAAATTATCTAATTTAAACCTTTGCCAGGAACATACCTTTATTACACGTCTTAAAAATTCTATGAGTATGGCCAAATCGCTTAACCGCCAGGTTATTAGCTGGTCCGTAGAAGAGATTCCCTATTGTTATTGGAGTTTCTGAGCAAAATGTTGAATACGGTTTCCTTGCGTTATTGCGAAATAAGATAAATTTTAAAGTACTACAGGCCAGGGTTTCCTAAACTTTTTGTAGCTGTACGACCCACTTCAGGGCAGAGCCGAATTAACCATGTTGCATATGTTTCAATTGAAACGGGCCTACTCATAAATATTTCTTATTTTTCTTATTATTTCCAAAAATGTTCTGTCTGTTTAAGACAAGATTGTTTACTTTGAGTGTTTTGGGACTTAAACTTAATCCGCTAGGAGCGCTGATGCTTGTTTTCTGGCCTTCGTACAGTGTGAGGCCGTATTCAGACTTACGGCACTGTGACGTCATATCCGTTACCGATTGTGGCATTTGTTGTGCTGTGAATTATAGTGTTACGGTATCTGAAATTAAACTTAAAGTTTAGTATTATAATATAGTTTAACGAAATTAAATACTAAATAGTTAATTAATAAACAACTGCACAGGTGAACGATCCTTCAGTCATCTCAAACGCATCAAAAATGCTGTTAGATCAACAATCGGTCAAGAAAGACTAAGTAGCTTAACATTGATGGACATTGAATCCGAAATCGTTCAAAGCCTTGACTTTCAGAATATTATCGATGCGTTTTCAGCAATTAAATCACGTAGGAGAGATTTTTGACAATGAATAAATCCATCCATACATGTATAATTATTAAATATTTTAAGACATTTTTGTTCCAAGGTATCGCCATGTGGGGCCTATAATTAATTTGTGAAACGGGCCTACAAAACCTTAATCCGGCTCTGCTTCAGGGGCTTTGTAACATGCCGCAACCTTGGATACTTATTGTCAACTAAAATTGGATAAAACACTAATCAATTTATATAAGCCGTCTGTAGTCTGAAAAAACAACAAACGAAGAAGTCTGGAAGAGGATAGAAGAGAATAAAAGCCTTATAAACACTATACGTACAAGACAATAGAAGTGAATAGACCATGCTCTGAGAGAAGAATCAAACCTACTAAGAAAAGTACTAGAAGGAAAATTGAATGGGAAAGTACAGAAAGGTAGACCAAGGACATCTATGCAGGAGTGGATGTTCGACACTACGGAACAAACAGGTATTCAACCCTGAAGATAAAAGCTCAAGACAGAGAGGAGTGGCGACGCTGGAATATGGAGCCTGTCTTTGGACAGAGCACCCGACGAAGAAGAAGTATATAGAGGATTGAAGGCATATAAATTTCTTAGAACCTAAGTCTACATGCAACTTTCAAGGCCTGTGACATTGTGGTATTGGTTAGAAAATGACACTTTTGAATCTAATTTCGCGCTACCCCCCGACCCACACGCTGAATCGCTGATCCCTGCGACCCAATTTTGGGTCGCGACCCGCAGTTTGGGAAACACTGGTGTGGAATAATATGGACAACTTTCGTGGCCACGTCAATATGATTGTGCGATGTGGAGATAAGGAAATTAATTAGCAGGCCTACGTCGTCGTCCTGCGAAAAAATCCCCGTTGTTTATTCTCATGTTCTCGAATCTGCTCCGTTGTAAAACGTTTGCCGCGCGGGCTTAATAGCAGCTTACAGATCGTTTGCAATTCGTGCACGTAGATGATTTGCGATTTTTCAATTTCGGCAACGAAATGAAATTTCGGCACAGATATTATTATTTGAACCACGAATATAAAAGAATGTCAAGCGGTCTGTCTTCTGTCTGCCTCGCTGCTACTGTACGAATCCTGGGTTGCGAGTATATCCGACATGGAAGCAGGTGCTAGCCAAGATTGCTGGCAATATGAAATATAGAACGACGACAATGTAATGCCTACCTATAAAGGTATTGGTAAGTAAGTAAGTAAGTAAGTAAGTAAGAGAACGTCAAGATTATAGTGGTAACTTGTCTAAAAGACTGCGCGAACACTTTAAAAAATTGTAAATGAACATCAAAGCATTATTTGAAAAGTCCCCCTTTAACTGTAGCAATACTCGCCATAAATTTAGCCGGCGACTGCATATGCATTGCTCAATATGAGTCAATAGTGTTTTCAAAGTTTAATAGGCCTATTTAACCTAGGCTTGTTTATCTGAAATAGAGGCTTCAAAACCACGGCCCGCGGTCAACTTGCGGCCCGCCAGCTCTCAGAAAGTGGCCCGCGATTCCTCAATATTTGATGTAATGACTGATTGAATTTGTAGCTTTCGAATTTGGTTTCTGAAAGTCAAGAATATTACACAACTGTTATAATTTTATAGATTTTTGGATTCCATTTGTATAGAATCGATTTTTCATCATAAGAACCGGAATCGGAATTATTTAAGGCATCTAGGCCTATATAACATAGTTTAAGTTTTAGAATGTTATAACGCCAAGGTCCGTCTAAATGCCGAAAAATAGTAGGCATGGCTTAGGCCTACTTACTTGAAAAGCGCCGGAATCACTGATCTAGAGTGAGAAAACCTGAAGATGTCCACTGCTCTGGGATATTTTACACCCCTAACATCCCCCAACACTCCCCCAATTTGAGGTCGACACCCCCCACAAAAAATTTGTAATGTGACAATGATACGTATACAAAATGCATATTAATTAGCCCTGAACACTCCCAAATGGACAAATGGAGAAGGACAGTAGGACACCCCAACTTTTATTCTCGGATGACCTTTTTTGTTCGTCAGACTCCTTTTAACGAATAATAACGGTTTTTGCTCGTGCCAGACTTTTTTCGGTAGAGACTTCCAAACTCTGACATCCCCCAGATTTTTCCCGACACCCCCAAATTCACACGCCTAGAACCCCAGAAAATAACCACACACACAAAGATTTTCCAGACACCCCCAAATTCACAATCCTAGAAATAACCCTGCCACTGCTTATTGGATTATTGAAGCGTAATCCGTTTCTTTAAAAGAAAATTGTTCTTTATTTTACTATACGCTTCATAGACCTATTATATTATTGATAATGTGCAACATAGAAAAGTGTGGTTTGAAGAAAAGAAAAATCACAGTCATTCAGACGGTAAATTGGCGCTGCATATATATATATATATATATATATATATATATATATATATATATATATATATATATATATATATAGGGTGGCAAAAAAATACCGGACTATTCACATATAGGTTTGTATTTAATATTGTCCGGTTTTTTATGCGCCACCCTGTACACTGTACAGTATATTTATCTGTCTCCGGACACTTTCTTTTGTAATAATATATATATATATATATATATATATATATATAGAGAGAGAGAGAGAGAGAGAGAGAGAGAGAGATGTACATACATGCATGCATACTGGGCTCGCAGTTGTACATTTTGATGTCATTGTACAAACAGTGAGTGGCTGCATAGCAGTCTGCTTTAAAACGCAGTATAGGCCTACACGCTTCTTATAGCGCTGTCTTGCTTTCCGTTTCGCAAAAGAGCGTGACGTCCAGAGAAGGACTGCGAGAGACAGTTCTCCCGACGAATGGTATATTGGCCAAAGCTACTAAGGTTTCACACGATTTCAGTCCTATGCTCGACGACACACTAATTACAATGCACTCAGGAAATTCTCTGCTATCTCTCTGCTGCTGCTGCTGCTGCTGCTGCTGCTGCGCCATCTAATTCACTATTCGTTCGATTAGCCGTTTCCTCTAGCGTGTTCGTGCATCTGCGCGCGGCTGTTTATAGCCGCTAACGTATATTGGAAAACGGTAAAGTTAAACGCACGATGGCTATCGGGGATGCATTTCAGTCGATCGGACTGTCTGTCGGACAAACAGCTGCGAGTGAAGACGAGACGTGGAAATGAAAATGGACATGAACGAGTGAAACAATATCGCATACTGTACAATGGGGACTGAAATGGGGATGAAATATACGGCCCGTGCGGGAAATGTATACGTGCTACGGTCATATTCCTCCTCATCATCGCTGCTTCCTCCAAAAATCAGTCAACGCGTGTCACTGAGTGCAAAGATGGCGACGCTGATAATTATAGGCGCTTCGTTAACTTTGCAGTCCGTTCATTTGAGAGGGTTTTCCTGCTTATTTTCCCGGTATTTAACAGAGGGCGCAACAGGGTGGGCCATGGCCCACCCAATATTTAGGCCCAATGGGCCACAATGTGGTTGGCTCACCCAAGTTCAATTGGAAAATTACAATGTTTTGTGGAACTAATAACCGTAAATCTCCAAAATATTGGCATAATATGTCTGGACGCCCCCACTTTTCAGCCAAGGGTTGTCCAACAACAGCAGGACATCCCCACATAAACGCTGAAATTTTAGCATAAACGCGTAGAGTGGCTTAAAGTTTGATAACAGTCTGGTTAATCTCTCTATGCTATAGTGTATTAGCAGGTGCGCTTAATTATAGGGGAGAAGAACCACGGCTTTCGAAAGATATGCATGGGTAATTTGCTAGGGTCAAGACTGAAGCATGGTCTACTAGTAGTCCATGACTGAAGGGTCCACGACCTTAGGCCGACGGTGTTCAAATCTCGGACATTCAGATAAGACGCGTCCAAAAAGATTAATGTTATCTGTAGCCTGTAGCGGGGATAATTAACACCCCTGGGCCCTGACACCCCAAGATCGCTCACTTTCGAATAGCCGACTAGAAGAAACGGGATAGGGCGAGACTTGAGACGAATGATAAGCAGTCGTAGTAAGAGGTAGGAAATTTCAATTCATCCTAAGCAGTGACTAGTTTCTCAACTCAGAGTTGTAGTCTGCGTGGTATCGTATGACCACACGCCGCCCAATCAACCTCGATCATCAGCAACTGTGAGCTCAAATTGTTTATTGAATTTGTTCGATTTTGTTAGCTGTTTTGTTTTATTTTACAAAGAAACCGCAAATTATATTAATCTGACTGATTGTAAATGCCTAAACGAACGTTAAAAACCGTCATCGTGATGCTGTTCATTCTAACTTCTGTATTGGGTAGTAAAGTAAAGTAAAGTCCCTCCCGAGCACTCAAGGCTAACCTCAAGGCTCATAGGGCGGCGCTGATCTCCGTTACCAAGGCCCTCAGCCAGGCGACTGGTGCAAGGTTACATGATACGGGGCCAGTGTTCTCATGCAACGCGCCTGTTTACTTCGCGGATTAATCCAAACTCATTTGCCATCACCAGATGGCAAAAAGAAATGCTGAGTCGACCATAGGGCTCCCGCGGGAGTTGAACCCGCGACCTTCTGCTCCACTGTCCAACGCTGTTACCACTCTACTAACTTCCCGCCCTTCTGTATTGGGTAATAGACCAAAATAGAGATCATTTCTCGTTGAAACTACGGGACACACTAGAATAGACTGGCAACTTTCAGAAACTGTTGCCGTATCTGTATTGTTATCAGGACAACTTATATATCGTCTAGGAATAACAAAAGTCAAAGTTAAGCGTACTTGGACAAAATGTCACTTGAATGAAGTGTTATAAAAGTGTCATATTCTCCCGGAATGAGATGATCGAGTTGGATGTGTTGACATTCTCAGGTAAAGAGTTTCGCTTATTAAAAGTTCGAAAACAGTCACAAAGCGCTTTGTTTACACCAGCCTGCTTTTCCTTAGACTGAGTCATAGAAGCCTAGGCTTCTATGACTGAGTGAAGATTAGAGGTCATGACTCAGGACACCCCCAAGTTTCGTGGCAGATCGCCGCCTGTGATAGTGGCTATTGGCTAATGTACATACTGACCTTCTTGCTAATAGGACCTACAAACGCTGTGTCAGTGGCGAACGAGTTTGCGAGTGTAAAACGACTCACGTCGAAAAATGTATGGCCACTTTTCTGCCTAGTTTGAATCTTTGCTGCACCGCCGCTGTTTGTGCTATTTCACATTTTATATTATATTAATAATAATAATATATGATATCATAAACATATGGTGATATCTTGTAAAAGATTTGTCAAATTTCTACACAACGCTATCGACCATTCGGGTGGAGGGGGGATGAACATTGGAGGAGAAGGACGTTTAACTGTAAGGACGGGAAGGGGAGGGGAGAGAATGGGTCCAGGGCTGAGGGCTCCAGACCCGATGGGAGGCAAGGAAATTGAATTAGGCAGATTCATTTGCTAACTGGCAACTTGCCATGTTGGTCCAGGCCCACCTTATGTTTGGCTCGTGGCGCCCCCCCATGAATTTTTCCAGTCTTTGACTCTTTTCAATCCGAATCAGTCGGGTGTCTATTAATGGAATTGGCTACCTGCCGAACACAGAATTGCTTTCGAGACCGGTCAACTGCATGGCGTATATACAACATTGCAGACTGGCCAAACAGGGCCGACGAGAGGAGAGACAGGGGGTACATTTTTACCCGGGCCCGGCGATAAACAAAGGGTCCGCGTTGACCAGAAAACAAATAATTTCAATGTAAAAGATGTAAGTGACGACTTTTTTTGCTTGTCAAGATTTTTAAACAAGCTTAGGCCCGGAATCGATATTTGTCCCGCGGTCCGTATTTTCTCTCGACGGCCCTGTGGCCAACCACATGTAGTACCTAAAATTCCACGTTAAATTGTCCAAATTATTATCCGGTCTAGTCTAATCTTAAACTTCTATAGCGCCACTTCATAACGCACAGAAGCATCAGCCGATGGCACATCAAATCATTATCATTCAGGATCCAGGCCAAAGTTCATGCATCCAGGGTTCATATCTCGACCATTCACAAGATTTGCCGACTCATTGCTAAATGTACCAAGATCTAGAACCGAAACTGACAAGAGATCTGTTCCTGTTGCAGGCCAAAGGTTTTGAACTCTCGTTTTCTGTCTCTTTGATCTGCCGACGAACGGAGCAGTGGCGTCGCCAGGAATTTTTGGTTGGGGGGCAAAAGGGGTCTGGCGTGTCAGATTCCTTACCCCCCCCTACCCCCCCCCCCCCCTTCACAAAAAACTTTCTCACCGGATTTGCGGGAATCTGGTAGGTGGTCTGGGGGCGGTTGGGGGGCAGTTGCCCCCATTTGCCCCCCCGTGGCGACGCTAATGGAACGGAGCGAACGCTTTCAAATCAAGGCTCAAACCCCATCTCCTTAATCAATTTCATTTTCCACCATAGCTTGCCTTGCAGTTTCCCACTGAATCAGAAATAGACGCGGTCTTTTGCGGCTAAGATTTAGAATATCATCCATTGATGCCTCAGAGTATTATAAATGATTTAGTGCAATAAAAGTGCATAATAATAATAATATTATTAATAATAATAATAATAATTTATTATAATTATCATTTATTACTGACTATATTCAGAAAACAATGAGGAAGAGACACTAGCGATTCTATGATGACAGAACAAACCTATAGGCCTTGGAGCAGGGCCGTCATTTCATTGTTTTCCGGGGGTAGGGGAAAGACATTCGATTGCAAGGCAGGCAGTACTTTTTAAATACCTATGAAATAGGACATGCAATTGCTTTGATAATCAATGAATCACTCAGAACTGGAGTAGTACCGCAAGACTGGAGAGACATATTAGTCAGCCCACTGTTTGAAGTGAACCAAGCAATTACAGACCAGTGAGCCTAACATCTGTAATCGGTTAATTTATGGAAAAAATACTGAAAGAAAGCATTTTTGGAACATTTGACTAGGCATAAAATTGTTAAAGATAGTCAGCATGGATTTACAAAGGGGCGTTCATGCCTGACCAACCTGTTGGACTTTCTGGAGGAGGTTTTTGATAAGCTAGACCAGGGAGTAGACATAATATATTTAGATTTTGCCAAAGCTTTTGATAAAGTACCCCACATAAGGCTGGCTGCCAAACTGAAGTCCTGTGGAATAAGGGCAATATTCTCAGATGGATTGAAAATTGGTTGAAGGGAAGAAGACAGAAGGTTGGCATTAGGGAGGCCATTCGCAATGGGCAAGAGTTATCAGTGGAGTGCCTCAGGGCTCAGTGCTTGGGCCATTGCATTTTTCTAATATATATAAATGATATCGATGAAGGATTACTGTCCAAAATTTCAAAGTTTGCCGATGACACAAAGTTATGCAGAAATATAGACTCGGAGGATGATGCAAAAATTTTACAAGAAGATCTAAGGAAATTGTTTCAGTGGTCTGTGGACTGGCAGATGCTTTTCAATATTGATAAATGTTCTGTAATGCATGAAACAAGTCTAATAATGGTAACGAATATTCTTTAGGGGGAAGGTTCTAACCACAACAGAAAAAGAAAGAGACTTGGGGATAATCACCCATAGAAGTATGAATCCATCTCACCAATGCATGGAGGCAGCAAAAAGGGAAACCAAATGTTGGGAATGGTGAAAAGGACAATTGTGAGTCGTGACAAAGAGATAATCATTAAACTTTATAAGTCATTAGTAAGGCCTCATCTGGAATACTGTGTTCAGGCTTGGAATCCATTCTTGAAAAAGATATAGAACTTTTAGAAAAAGTGCAAAGACGAGCAACGAAGATGGTCAATGGGTGCCATAATTTAAGCTACGAAAAAGACTTCAATATTGTGGACTGACAACATTAGAAAGGAGAAGAGAGAGAGGGATTTGATAGAAACATACAAAATAATGACTGGGAAAGTAGATGTGCCATATGATCGATTCTTTACATTGGTGTCACTATAGCAGCACAAGAGGCCACAAGTGCAAAATGTTTAAGCAGAGGGTTGGTCCAAGAAAGAAAAACTTTTTAGTGCAAGGGTTGTGGACAAATGGAACAGTTTGGACGAGGTGGGAGTGACAGTTGAAACAGTGAACGGATTCAAAGGCTATCTAGATAAACTAGGTTATTGAATGCAGATGGTTACATCAGTGGTTTTCACACAGGCTTACTTAGCCTCCTAAACCACTTAAAATCACATTATTATTATTATTATTATTATTATTATTATTATTATTATTATTATTATTATTATTATTATTATTATGCAGTGTGCAAATTGGTTTTTGCCCATAGTGCATGCTAAATACCATACTACATAGTACATACCAGTGTTTGTAATAAAATTATAAAATCAATTGAGAACACAATAATTTTAAAAACACAAAAATTTGCGAAATTTTCCTCTCTTAAAAATCACTCCCCAAATCAGTGTTTGTTCTAGCCGCCTTGACATTGGGGGCAGTTTTACATGTTTGGGGAGATGGTTTGTCTGCCCGAAAACCTTGACGCAACATATAGAAATTGGGGGGGGGATTTTCAAACTTGGGGGGAATCCCCCAAACAGGCCTAGAATAAACACTGTCCCCAAATAACGCCTCTGCCTAGGAGAGACGTGGCTTTATGCCATTAGCTTACAGTTTTAAATGGCTATATTTGAAATGCGCATTGTCCGCGGTCTTTGTGCTGCACTTTTTGTACGCATTCTTTTCGAAAGGGAGAGATCCGTGAGCTAAACAATTGATTTAGCTGTCGTTGTCTAAAGGGGGTTTGGGGTGGGATTAGGGCGTCCGATCTTCGGACATAACGACATAACGTCATTACGAGGCAAAGCTGATCATAATCTAATAGTACATCCTTGAATCAGAAACAAGAATCTCGAGACTTCTCTTTGTAGTGTTCTCGGAAAATTCGTGCACAGACCTCTCTACTTTTCTTCCCTTAACAGGGTAGCAGACTACCCGAACAACTCCTGTTCAAGAAGAAAATAGAACTATTTTATTAGAACTTTGACGCCATGGCCTCCTCCTCCTCTCCTTCTTCTTCTTCTTCTTCTTCTTCTTCTTCTTCTTCTTCTTCTTCTTCTTCTTCTTCTTCTGGTGTCGTGTATTTCTACGTTGGCGATTTTGGACTTCGGGTTCTCTCTCTTTTCTATTCCGTTCTTCCTCATTATAGGCTTATGTCCAAAAATTGAAGTTCAAGCTATTTCCCAAGAAGTTTGCTTTCGGGGTGTCCCATAATTTCAGGTGGTGTCAATGTCCAGTGTTTCATCTAGACTCCTTTGACCCATGATGGAAAATAATTGGGCGGAAAGGCGTAGGAGGTTCGATTCTTGGCCCCCGGAAAAAGGAAGATGCAAGTCAAAAATATGATTTCCGATGTCATCTATTTCATTTTCATACGGTCCATTCTAACTTTTGTGGAATCGGTTATACTGGCTCAAGTTTCAATTTCCAGTGGTGAATTTCTCCTTTAGAATTTTAAATGAATAGTTTTAACATCAATCTGTTTTGGTGATAGCCAACACCACCCCTGGGAAGGAGTGTAGGGGCGGGGGTGTCTGTCACAAACCGGGGGTGTAACCCCCACTGGGGGTGTAGGAAAATCCCTGTTGAAGTTGTTGTGGAATTGTTAAATTTTTAGTATAGTCAAGCACGTATGTAATTTTAAATTATTAGTTAAGCTGTGAGTCATTTTAGAATGCAGATCTTGCAATCCAAAAAGGAAATGGAACAAGTAACTTGCTTAACTCTGCGCTGTCCAGATATAGACCTACACTCTGCTGCCGTTCCATGTTTTGAAAATTAACTTCTGTCAATTCGGTCCAAAAACAAAAGCGAGCTCCAGGCCTATACAGTGTAATGCCGAATCAATGACACCTATTTTCGACAGGTATTCATTATCTGGACAATCTTTCTTTGCACGTGGATGATAGATCTCCATTCTATCGATTATTTGAGAGCAAAAGCAGCGAATACTGTTACTGTATAGAGTGTCCGCTTTTGATTTCGTTTCAACAGCCCAGTGGTACGTGTTAGTTCCGGCCGTTACAGTTGGAGCCGCTCTTTGCGTCGCCCTGGCGGTGCTGGTCTGGCGCTGTCTGCGCCGATCAAAAAACCGGTACCACGGCGGCGGAGGAGGAGCAGGAGGAGGAGGAGGACATCATCCGAAGAAGCAGGGACCTCGACCCTCGTCTTTCGTCGGCAGTTCGTGCAGCGTCAGGAGCAGTCCCAGCATTCGCAGCACCGCATCACTGCTGAGCATCGCGTCGTCCTCCGGGACGGGAGGAACAGGAGGAGGAGGAGGAGGAGGCCGGGAGTGGCTCCCCTCATCCCGAGAAACCCGTCGACGGACATCCAGATCCCGGAACGACGACGTTCGAGCTTTCGCAGTCCGACGATTCCGGAGATAGATCCGGGACAGTTCCGCACCGAATGCTATCAGGCCGACGGCGGCGGCGACGGCGTCTCGGACGGGTCGTCTCCGACGCCTCCACCGGAACAGGAACGAAGAGTCGTCTGGAGATCACCGGCCGCCGCCGGAGTCGCGGACGACGGCGGCGGCGACTCGTCGGCGAAACTCGGAACGCTCACGTTCACCGTCGACTACGATCGCCAGAGGGAGACGCTGGTCGTGACCGTCGTCAGGGCGTCCGAACTTCCGGTCAAGGACGCGAGCACCGGAAGTTCCGATCCGTACGTGAAGCTGCACCTGCTGCCGGAGAAACGCCAGAAGGCGAAGACGCGCGTGGTCCGGCGATCCTTGGATCCGGTCTTCGACGAGGTCTTCACCTTCTACGGCGTCGCGAGAGACCAGGCGCCGAACATCACCCTGCACTTTGTCGTGCTGAGCTTTGACCGGTTCTCGAGAGACGACTTTATCGGAGAGGTCCTTTACGCGCTGCCGAAGGAAGGCCTCGGCAACGGAGAGATGGTCGTATGCAGAGAGATATCACCAAGACACGTCAAGGTATATTATGGAATATATCTATGGCGACCCTGGGTCCGCCCCCTTCACGAGAAATAGATATGGCAGGCGTTGAGCCTAAAGTCAGGCGACTGACCGGCGGGCTGACGTGAAGCGTGGGTATATATAAGAGCAGCAACGGATAGAGAAGGAGGGGAGAGCGCTGAAAGAACTGGAAGAAGTAAGATAGAAGGAACCCATCGACGATGGAGGGAGAAAGTGGAGAAGAAGATAGACAGAAGGGAATGCGTGAAATGTAATAATTACGATAAAAAGGGGGGAGGAATTTCAAGTCTGCTGCCCATCCGTCGTCCTGCCGACCCGCATCTCTGATTCGGTCGCCACTGATTGTGAGTAGAAATGAGGAGATATTGTCGTGATAGAGATTGTCTGTATATATCTGTGCAGCCATTCGGCGTTGGTTGATTAGGGCCCCAAATACGCTGACTGCATTATGTAGCGAACTATGAACTCTGTGATGAATACATGCTTGCGATCTGAATGATTGCATTATGCTTCTATTAGCAATACACATATATTCAATATATATATATGTATATTTGTTTATTAGGCTTTTCTTCTTTTCTATCCTCTTCCAGACTTCTTCGTTTGTTATTTTTTTCAGACTGCAGACGCAGGGCCATATTAAGGCGGGGGCTGAGGGGGCTGTAGCCCCCCGGCCCATCATGAAAATAGACCCACCGATTTTCGAGATAACCTTTTTTGCTTGTCAGCACGATTTGGAAGGGAGGTGAACTTGTTTGCTTGTCAGCACGATTTTGAAGGGATATAACCCTTTTTTGCTTGTCAGAGATTTTTCAGTATAGGCGACGGCCTTTTTTCTCAGGCCCAGGCCCACTCGGACCTTAATCCGGCCCTGTGCAGACGGTTTATATTGAATTGATTAGTGTTTTATCCATTTTCAGTTGACAATAAGTATTCAGGGTTGCGGCATGTTACAAAATTCCCGAAGCGAATGCCACAGTTCCAAAAAGTATAGGAAACCCTGGCCTATAGTACTTTAAAATTTGTCTTATTTCGCAAGGAAGCGTATTTCGACCATTTTGCTTTGAATCTCCACTAGCAATAGGGAATCTTGAGATGACTCATAATTTCACCGATCGGTTAATCGATTTTGCCATACTCATAGGATTTTTAAGACGCGTAATAAAGGTATGTTCCTGGCAAAATTTTAGAAATGATAATTTTCAAGAAATTTCAGTCTCTATTTCTCTCCTTTCTTATTTGGCACAAATGTGAATAATTCTGCATAATATATTTGCCACATCTTTCACACGAATTGAATCAGAGCTTTTGTTTTGCCATTTATTCAAAACTCAGAAGATTCTTTTCAATTAACGTTCGCCAGATGGCATAATGCCATTTTAAAAATATTACATGCTATTATTAGGGTCGCGGCACTTTACAAAACCGCTGAAGTGGACCGCTGTTCCAAAATATTTGGAAAACCCTGGTTTATCCGATTGTTCGTTGAAAGTGGACCCGTAGGGGTGGATGAGTCGTGGGCATTCGGTTAATTATTATACTCTATAAATATTAATAATATGACCTTCAAGTTGAGAATTAGAAACAGCTGGTTCTTAAGAAGAGAGAGAAACAAGTGTAATTGCACTTTCCGAGACTTGAGGCTCCGTCTAGAAGCGTCCCGAAAGTCAATATTAAATCTCTTATTTTTGGATCTGGTCTTAAACGTTCAAAGTTTGGTGTCTGGGAATATGTCTTGAGAATCTAAAATATTCACAGTAAGACGATTGACTGTAATGTCAAATTTGCAAATTCTGGGCATGCTGGAATAAAACAGTAGTCACTGACTTCGTATTGATCGGCAAAGTATTATTAACTGTTAGGACACCCATTTGACCACCCATGGTCTATAGACTCTAGCCGAGTCTAGAGCAACACCTAACCAACGCCAATGGACACTGCACGGACCCAATCGATTGTCGCAGCAGCGTGGCGCAGTGGGCAGTGGCCGTGATCGTATAGAGGTTAGTTAGTTAGCCCGGAAAAAAGTCTGAGGAACGAGAGAAGGGGAGATAGATTTTAAAACTAGATTGAATGACGTAATCGATTATTTTATTATAGCCTTTTCGGTGCTAAAAATAGAGGCTCGGAGAGCAAATGAGATTTAGTGTTACGTCATGTATAGTCTATCGGTTGAGAGAGAGAGAGAGAGAGAGAGAGAGAGAGAGAGAGAGAGAGAGAGAGAGAGAGAGAGAGAGAGAGGCAGGCAGGCAGACATACAGACAGACAGACAGACAGACAGACAGACACAGACAGATACAGAGACAGAGAGAGTGTGACTGAGTGGGTGGGTGGGTGAGTGTGGTTGTTGTGTTCCTCTGCAGTCTGAAAATGATCGGAGACTCGTCTTCGTTATCGAAAGCCTCGTTCTGAGACACCCTTTCGCACCGAACCTGAACACGCCTACTGATAAAATAGGAAAATACACACGCATATAGAAGGGAAGTGGAAAGAGAGAAGATTTATGTCGCGTTTAACCGTCGACCATTGCTAAGTAGAAAGAGCCTTTGGGGTCGAAGAGATTTCTGACGGGTTCCGTGTCGGAAACGACGACCAAACAGCGAATGCTTCTCCGTCATCAGAACCGCAGAAGTGCTTGCGATACTAAAAGCGCCGGAGGAATTAACCCAATCAAAAACAACCTTAAAGCAGCTGTATCGCTTGAAGCTTACTTTCGTCGAAAAGCTTTCCACTGTCGCCATTGATCGTCAGTTTTCTCCTCCAAAAGATAGAGAGTGAGAGAGAGAGAGAGAAGGAGAGAGAGAGAGCGATATATAGAGAGAGAGAGAGAGAGAGAGAGAGAGAGAGAGAGAGAGAGAGAGAGACAGTTGCAGCAGAACAGGGCTTGCAGCATACCATAAGACGATGTCGACTTTGACGCTAACGATGATGATGATGATGATGACGATGACGATAGCTATGACGTCGACGACGATGTTTCACTAATGAAGAGAGTAAGCTGATATGTACGTATTATCATCTTCTCGTAAAGCAGATTTCTACAGCCTTCTATTTTCTAGAATTTTATGACGGGTTTGCTTGCTCGTCAAACGGAATGGAATGTCTTTCTATTTCGTTTTCTTCATAAGAGACGCTCACGAACAAAACTATTGTCGACGACAATTTCAACGACAATCGCTTATTATTATGAAGCCTTGGGTTGCTATTTCTGTATTTATTGTCCTAATGCTATTTTAATGAGCATGTGGTGCAAGCTAAAATTCTCGAAGCGATTCCTCCGAGATTCCATTTCGATTATAAAGTTTGGTTGCCTATAGCAACGACGTCGTCCAACATGATGGCAACATCTACTGTGTATCACGACTCACAAACTTAATTTGGTTGTCTATATGTTCGTGATTGTGTTGCATAGGTAAACATTAAATTCAACTCACGTTTGACGTAGCCGGAAGTTTGCTGGAAAGTTGCAATTGCATTGCAATTTCAAATTATTTTTGTACTGTATTTTCGAGACATTAAGACGCACCTGTAATCGAAGGGATGACAGTGTGCCCGCCCAGCACATTCACTACGTCCTCGGACGGTCTCTGGCTAAGATGTCAGACTTTACTCATCACGAATAAAACATAACTTAAACTCTTTAAATCGTTTGGATTTAACAGCAACACGTTACACATAGAAATCAGGCAGAATTTTATGCGAAAAAGTGGCTCTACAGTAAAAACAAAAGATTATTATAAAGTGATTAAGTTTTTGAAAAATTCAGTTGATCAATAAAATGGATATGATAACCACAGGCAGGGCTTTTTTTCAGTGGGAACGCATGGGAACGCCGTTCCCAAACCTTTTTTGCCAGATTGCATATATAATTATGGATATGTAATAATGTGTTTGGGAACGTACAGGTACAGCGTTCCCACACCTGTTTTGTTGACGAGTAAAAAAGGGTGGGTTCCCAAACCTTTTTTCCTAGAAAAAAAGCACTGACCACAGGTGCTTGAATGACTGTTAAATTTTTTTTTAAATATGCAACTTTCAACGGCGCTGAATATAAAACATCAGAACGCTTCACATGCAAAACGTCAGTATATATTCGATTAAGCCCTAAGTTAAAGATATTGCGACATATAATCTCATAATTTCACCGGTGCAGTAATTAAGACTGACACGGCTGACCGCGGAATGTGTGTATGTGTGTGTGTGTGTGTGTGTGAGAGAGAGAGAGAGAGAGAGAGAGAGAGAGAGAGAGAGAGACAGACAGACAGACAGACAGACAGACAGACAAGACAGACGGAGAGAGACAGAGACAGAGACACAGAGACAGAGACAGAGACAGAGACAGACAGAGACAGACAGAGACAGACAGAGAGACAGACAGACGGACAGAAACAGAAACAGAGACATACAGATACAGAGACAGAGACAAAGACGGAGAGATACAGAGACAGACAGAGAGACAGAGAAAGAGACAGACAGCGCACACGACACACAGAGACACAATTAAAGAGAGAGAGGCAGAGACAGGCAGAGAGAAAGACAATGAGAGAGACCAACAGAGAAAATGATAGAGAGAGAGAGAGAGAGAGAGAGAGAGAGAAAGAGAGAGAGAGAGCGAGCTATTTTCGTACCCATGAAGCATATTGTATAGTAGATGTACGTCACGCATGTCACTCTGCGACTTCTAATGCAAGACAGACGGTGAGCGAGTGGTGATTAACTTAAGGACCGTTTCGAGGACCTGAGTAGATTGTGTTTGCGTGTTAGGTGGGCGATGTTCTCCGCAAGAGAAACTCAGGTTGTTGGAGAGAAAAAAACTGTCGGAAGAACTCTGATGGTTAAACGATAAAAACGCAGAAAGAGTCGGGCACGACGGCGTATGACGGTACGCCATGATAATTAATCAGCCACGATAATAATCAGTCAGGACGGTATCAGTAACACGAAATGAGAGTCAGGTAAGGGCTTTGGAGTCTTGCTGTCAGAAAGGCAAACAAGGTAGACCAAAGGAGACGTGCTTCTGGGCTGGATTGGATGGGATGTAGGTGGTGGTGTTGGTGTTGGTGTTGGTGGTGTTGGTGGAATAGTGACGCAAATTCAAGACAATTTTCTCTCGCAGTTGCAGTGACTGAAGAGCACAGAAGTGCAGAAGCAGGGGGAGTTGTTTGAGGGATCGTGACAAGACGCATGACAGTACGAGCGATTGAACAGAAGATAAAAGACTGCGGAGTGACGCGACATCTCCGGTCGACAGCGGCGAATGAGGCTGTCCGGGAAAACCCGAGAAGTGCTTCGGAATTAAAAAGACAAACGGACAAATATTATTTCGATCTCAGAGATGAAAATATACGAAGCAGAAGACTACAGGATGCTGACAATTGTTGCTTCGGCGATGAAAGTTGCGGCGAACTGAGCGTGTGACGGCCGTGACTAACATGCGTCATGACCACGTCCGTCGTCATGATCATGGATGTCATCGAGACCATGTCCGCCATCTTGACCAGCATGACAACGGGAAGAGGTGACGAATGTCGGAGAGTGTAATGAACATTATTGCTAAGCATATGAGGACTATGACGCTTGTCTGCTGAAGGCTACGCATGCATGTACAGTAGCATGAAGACGTTATATATATATATATATATATATATATATATATATATATATATATATATATATATATATAGCTTTGCATTTTGTTATATATGTTAAAAAGAATTTATGACAAAATTTTAGCGTCATAGAAGAATATTAAGAGGTGCCACCAAACACTTTTTTACTCAAAGTGTTTAGAAATATTCATCGTTTTGTCATAAGTATAAACACAACAATGTTTGATAATCATTAAAGTTCTCGGCAACATGACAGACAAACTCAGGTAATTATCAAGTTCAGCCACCAGACAAGTCTTTGTACTATCCGGAAAGCACACCGATGCTCCTCAACCACTTGCAGCAGAAACTGTTTCTGTTCTTCATCTTTGGTGTTGTTACATTGTCCAATCGCTCTTTATTTCTGCCAAATCATTCACCACTTTTTCTGACAGCATTTCCTTTGTTTGTCTGTATGGTGGGTCATCATCATCTGGATCTTTCTCAAGAAAGTCCATTCCAGATTGTAAACAATGGTTTAGTGTGTATGGGACAAAATGCGCTTTGTGTTATGTCCTTCGGCTGTTTCGACGCCTCTTTGTTAATTGTGCCCTAACCACTTTGACCAGTGGACGACGACTGGACTAGAGACCCACTGATGCTGCAGAGTTGCCTGCAAACTTGTTCTTGCCAGATGGCGCCATCACAAGAGGTAGCCAAAAAATCCACTCTACATTATTCCAAAATCTGATGCAGGCAAAGGCAGTTCTTGACAACACTAAAGATTTTCGCAATGCATGGATTTGGCTCTTGAGAAATGTTAACACTATTTCAATGAATGCATGTACAGTACCTGTCACATGTTCATGGTCATCACTTATTATGCAGATGGACAAGCAGGACAGGTCATTGCAAGGTTGCTCACCAACAAATGGATGCAATGTGATTGATGTTTCCCAGTGAAAACCTTGCACTGCATCCTGACAGGAATAATTGTCTGCAAAGTGGTCACTCTCCCAACAGGCAAAGACTTCAGATTAAAGTAAGATGACTGTGCTTTTTTGATTGGTTTTATTTGCGTAATCTCTACAACTGTCTCTCTGTCACTGACTGCTCTCTGTCATCCATCTCTGTCTCTCTATGAATCAAATCTTTTGAGCACACTCTTCTCAAGTCTCTGAAAGCAGATAAATAAACTAATGAGACAAAAAGTATTAATTAATCTTATCTAAGTTTTGTTTAAGATCTGTTTGAGACCTGTCTGTCTGTCTGTCATTGCCATGTAGAGAGTTCAATCAAAAGGACTTTGTTGTTAATGCTTGATTCTGAATGTTCATAATTAGCTGTCTCAACAAGAGAAATACGGGTCACATGATAGAATCCATAATGAGAAGTATATTAGAAAACATTGACCTATTTATATTTTACAAAACTTTTCAATGAAAAGAATGATTTTCCTGAGTATTTTACCAAGCACTATTAATAAAGTTTGAAAACTTGTTTTCAACATTCTGGGTCGTTGTGGGTGCAAAAATAACTGTGACTCAGAAGATGATGCATAGTGGGTACAAGATCTCATTATTGACAGAAATCCTGTCTGAAATT
Source organism: Metaphire vulgaris (assembly GCA_018105865.1). Taxonomy (NCBI): domain Eukaryota; kingdom Metazoa; phylum Annelida; class Clitellata; order Crassiclitellata; family Megascolecidae; genus Metaphire; species Metaphire vulgaris. The sequence continues at coordinate 7,084,715 of CM030837.1, forward strand.
GAATATATTAGTTACATAAAGACACAACAAACATCGTCAACGTTTTGCTGATTCATGGTAATACCGGGCCAAATAGCTGACTGTTATGGGATGTTTGGACATACATAGAGCGTGCTGTGTAGCGCCTATGATAAAGATTAATACTCCACTCAACTCAGCTGGAAAAAGTGTATGCACATTGCAAATTTCAGCCTGATATCTGCTGTTTTTCTCAAAATATTAAACTTCAAAAAAAACGATGAGCGTCGACTCGCAATTAGGGCCAAAATATCATATTCTGAGAGTTTTTGACCTGATTTCATCGCATCGATTTCTGCAAATGACATGAAGATGTGAGAGGGCTCGACCTTGGTTGACTGTTGGAATGACCCATCTGATAAAAGTTCAATGGATGTCCTAAATGCTTCAATATGGCTGAAAACAATAATATACTTGATAACATCAGCCAATTAATTTTTGTTCTAATATATATATATAATGGTTATTAGACGGCTTTGGGAATTAAAAGTTTAGATTTTATGATAAGTATATTTGATCATTAAATTCTCGGCGACTGGCCTTGTCAGCAGCAGCAGCAGCAGCAGCAGCTGTATCTCTCCCTGGAGTAATCGTCTTTTCACCAATTAATTGCGGCGTCATCATCGCCCCTCGCAAAGTCCATTCCACGCGGAAATGGTTTCCATGGGAATGCGCGGTCACGTTTTCGACGCCTCGGTCCCCCCCCCCGCCGCTGACCGCTGGACGACGACGGACTTAGAGACCCGGGCTGACAGCAGATGGCGCTCCAAGAGGATTGGAACTACGGGTGACAACGACGCGTCGATACACCTGGAATCTCTCGGTGGGGTCCAAGGCCCCTGGATTAATCGCTACAGCGGGGCATTGTAGTGGTCACTCCTCAACTGCTTAAAGTGTGACTTTTATTGGCTTTTGCGTTCTCTCTGTCTCTCTCTCTCTCTCTGTCTCTCTGTCTCTCTGTCTCTCTGTCTGTCTGTCTGTCTGTCTGTCTGTCTGTCTGTCTGTCTGTCTGTCTGTCTCTCTCTCTCTCTCTCCAACATGATATTGATTTTGAACGCAGAAACATTTCTATTTATATTTTGTTTCTGATTTTCCTGAGATTTCCGCTTAATAGTCGCAAGTTGTTTAAATTCTTCGTGCCCAACGAGAAGATTCTCGCCTTCTCTCGAGAACTTTGAATCTCCGCGTCGCAATTTGCGGGATAGAAGTGGAATAGCGCTCAGCAGAACGTGGCATGACGAATGAGGAGCAAAGCTCAGCATAGCTGCTGTACCTACAAAAACGATGATCTATAGGGCCTACAGTTCCTTCCTGATTCATCGCATCGATTTCTACTTGAAGGCTCGACCGACTGTTATTGTCAGTCATGGATGTCCTGGTTCACGTGAAACAATAATTATTATAACATTATAACATCATCTTGTACGTTGCTGTACAGTACATGGAAGAGGCGTTTCACATCCAACATTTTTTACAAAGTACCGTTGCCGCGCACAAGATCAACTGAAATGTAAAGAGCTGTTCTAAACGACGTTTCAGATCTGCGAAAATATTATATCACTATACTAAAATATTTCCGATACTCATCACATGATTGTCAACGCACATAAAACCGTTCACTAAGTGAGGTATCATAAGTGTGGGTAAGATACGTGCCATGAACAATGTAGAGAGTGGAGTTCAGTTTTAAACCAGTGTTTATTCTAGGCCTTCTCTGGAGGGGAATTCTCTCCCAAGTTTTAAATCCCCCAATTTTTATATGCTAGCTGGGGAATCGAAATTTCCCTCCAGAAGTGTGGAGACTCAGACCTTGCCCCCCCAGACATTCAAAATCCCCCCAATGTCAAGGTGGCTAGAATAAACACTGGTTTTAAACAGCAGAGTAGAGTAATTTGAACAGTAGAGTAAACTATTGTAAACAGTAGAGTTCAGTTTTAAGCGAACATTATTTAAAAACTGTGAGATAGCAAAAGCTGAATTTCCTGGACAGTGACGGCAGAAACACATCGGGAGTTGCGGTCATTTGAATTGAGCTGTTTTCAATAGATTGCAGGCGTGTCTAAAAGATATTGAAGAAGAAATTAGGACATAAAAGATTAGCTCGGAATCAAGGTAGAGAGCGTTGATAAGGCAGACAAGCTACTGTAGATTAAATGCTTATACGATACATCTGAGGCACGTCTGTCGGATTTATCAACGAAGATTGCCATATGTATGCCTACACGGCAGAAAACATGGAGAGAGACAGCGACAGATACAGAGACAGAGAGACATAGGCAGAGAGACATAGGCAGAGAGAGAGAGAGAGAGAGAGAGAGAGAGAGAGAGAGAGAGAGAGAGAGATGGAAAGGATAGATGTACGTCATAGAGAACATAATTTAATGTTGATTTAAACCCAGTTCAAGTTGTTGGGTATGAAAAGTATTTGGCCGATTTGTATCTCGACAATAATATTAAGATTTGCGATGTGAATAATAATTTCTTTGGTTTGTGATAACTGTACTGAATTTCTATCCAACATTTCCACATCCTTTGCAGCCGACGAAGTACGAAGATGTCCACGCAATCGATTGCTTTACTGATGACGATGTCTTCTGGGAACTGTGAGCAGGGTTCAATCTAGGCCGTTTTCGGGAGAAATTGCCCTTTCCCCCCATAAATTTCAAATTCCTCCCGGAAATTTTGGCATACTACATCAACTAACAGCAGCCCCTAGCTGACTTCCTCCGGCTTTTTCAGTTCCCCCCGGCTTTTTCAGTTCCCCCCCAGAGTCCAGGAGTCTAGATTAAACACTGACTGTGAGGCGTTCGAAGCGGATAAATCATTACTGCGTTGTCTCCTCTTGTCATGAGCTTGTACTTTCGTGACTGCAACTGTTGCTGTATCTCTACTAATGGTAATGGGGAAATATCTGATACTTTCCTGTGAGCTGTATGGTAACTTTGGCCGAGTCGCGAGTCAGAGGGGACTAGGCCTACTGCAAGTCCTGGTGAAATAATGGCGATGCAACTTGAGACCATCCTGAAGATTGCTGCGTCTGGAAGGGCAAACGACGCTTAAACAGCGAAACGCGTATAAAATCGAATCTATTCTTTAATTTTATCGCGTACCCGAAGCGTGAATGGTCAATTAATTATTCACGAAAATGAAACGTATGGTAACAGAAGAACGACCTATGCCAATATTTATGGCCATGCTCTGATTATTACCGCAAAAGGTGTGATTTAGTAGTGGTCATGAGCTCAAGTCTGGCGCAATGACCCACCATAAAAGTGATGCACGCCTATATATATATATATATATATATATATATATATATATATATATATTAGGTGCCACTCAAAAATAAAGTTTCCATTTGTCATCCTCCCACCCCTCAAAAGTGTTAATAATATCAAAAGAAACACTCTGATAAAGTTTAGATGTTTTCCTATCATATTTACTGGTAGCTCAAGTCTGACAAAGTTTTGCAATTCGCGACATTTCTCGATTTAAGCAAATAATATTAACTTTAGCATCACAAACTGAATTACTGCAAAAATTCTTTACAAGAAGATCAGCAATTGCTACCAGTTACATTAGAAGTTAATAATCAACAGTTCAACATAATCAGTTTATCGTGGGCACTTGAACACAGTGATCAAAAATGCCATAATGTTCATCATTTGTCCGTAGATGTTGTTGTTGCTGCAACAGCTTCTGCAGTCAGTGCATTAAGGGTCGATTTTTTTCGGATTTGGAAAAGTCACGGCGGTGTATCTCCACGACTTGCAACAAGAACTGTTTCTGCTTCTATTGCTATGTCAGGACTCCATTGAATGCCTGAATCAAGGCCACTCCTCGCTCGGCTGCATCGTTGACGACTTTCAAACTTTTCACTTCCGTTGTACATCAGTCATTGTTACTGTTCCATGTATCTAGACTATTGACAGTTGGTCAGGAAATGTTGTGGTATAGCCAGTGCTGGGAGCAGCTGTCTGGTGTGTTGTGAAACAAAGTCAGACAACTGCTTTTGAGATAGTGTGGGGCGGGAGGCAATGCGTCGAGGATGAACTGTTGTTTTGTTGTCTAGCGCCATAACCATGGCTGATTTCATATCAGCCGACACTTCGGAGTCAAAGAACGCTAAACCAACCAAGATTTCGCTTACGAACCATAAGTGTCCAGAGAATGACTTCAGCGGAGCTTTAGCAACAGCTTTGCGTATTTTCTTGTAGCTCTCCAAGTCACAGTCTAGAGTAGCTGCAGATCATTCTGTGGAGCAGATTGAGGCACATGCACATGCAAACCAGGCCTTCAAATAGACCTTCAGTACAAAAGTGTTGAAATGGCTCAGAGCTGACAGCTCACGTGCAGTTATTCGGAACTGGTAGCGGAACAGAAAAATCTTTAGACAGCAGATCAGTTTTGCCATCCACCGAGCCCGGTGGAATTCTCTGGGAGCCTGAACCTTTAGGTCTGTACTGTACTCTGCTGCGGGAAATAGAAGTGACAGCTGCAGAAGCTCACGATAGTCGTCTCTGGGCTGAAATTCTGTTAACTGCTGCTGAAAGGTCATCCAGAACTGTGCCGAGAATCGATGTGATGGAATCTACAGCCAGCCCATTTTCATACCTATAGACTGGTTAATCGAACTCCAATTTTGACCAAATCTCTGAAACAACTTGATGTTTGGTCCACTAGATTGTCCCATCAGTTCATGTATCAAACACCTTTCTCACGATTAGTTCCATGATGTGATGCCTGCATGCCAAGCTGATCAGATCCGTGTCCAGCTTTTCTTCCAAAAGTACCGGTATGCAAGCGTCGGCTTGAAGGACTGTGTTGCTGGCTGTAGTGTCAAAACACATGAACTTAATGCGGTCGGCGAGGTTCCATTCCTGAATGAGATTAAACACTGCTGCTGCTGCTGCAATGTTGTTAGCTGTATTCCTGTTACTGAATTTAGTTCTGTCTAGTGCAGCTGCTAAACCTGGACTGATGACATTGATAGGCCTGCTTTGCTTTGGCTGACTAGGAGTGTGTGGCATATTGGATTCACCATCCAAATCGCAATCGTTAGGGGTTTCAGTCTCACAACAATATCAGTCTCATTAAACAAAATCAATCAATAGCAAGAAAACTTGCTAACAGAAGAAAAAAGAGTATCAATTTTCTTTGATGAAGAAAATTTTAATTGAAAATAAAAGTATATTATGGCGAAATATGTACAATTGTACATATGACAACATTTTTGTCCATTGAGCTACCAGAAGATATTAAAATATCAGAATGAAACTTGGCAGAGTTATCATGTATCATAAAAGGAACAAAAGGAAGGGGTGGGGCATGGAAAATATTTCAAAAATTTTTGGGCCATTGCATTGAGTGGCACCTATATATATATATATATATATATATATATATATATATATATATACCGCACGCTTATAGGGTTGCCATATCCCTGTCTCCAAAATACCGACACCCGTGTCGGTGAAATTAAAATGCAGACGTAACAAGATGAACCAGGGAAAAAATTTGCAGTATACATTTGGTTAAAGCTGATAAATTGTAAATTAGTAACTTTAGGCTACATGTTCATTCCAAACTTCAAATCCGTTTTCTCAAAATGTTAATTTTTTGGATAGACCACTCATATCGCAGCAACTCAAATAACATACATTGTAAATAAAACAATAAAATTGCTACTGTCTCTTAAATATATGTAAACTGTACCGTTTGCAACAGAGATAATAAAAGAAACTGTTACACGACTTTGTATTTGCACTGTATTTACTAGACTCCGCTACTTTAATCCTGTCTTTTCAATTGTATAAAACATACTTTAAAATTGCATCTCATTAATTCTCTTCCATGTAGTCAATAGACCAAGTGAGCCAATAGCATTTGACCCAATACAGGCCCTTGAAACTGCAACTGACAATACAGGTACTTTAAAAAGATTACTCTTATTTTTGCAATAAAGCAAGGAAAGCGTATTCCGACCATTTTGCTCTGAAACTCCAATAACAATCGAAAAATCTATTTAAACTTAGAAGTTAGATGCGACAGGCCTAACGGTTAAGCGATTTTGTCATACTCATAAGATTTTTCAGACGCGTAAAAAAGGTATGTCCCTGACAAAATTTAAAGAAGATTAATTTCAATATCTATTTCTCTCCGTTTGTCTTATTTGGCAAAATATAAATAATTCTACCTGAAATATTTGCCATATTTTCATTTGAATTGAGTAAGAGCTTATGTTTTTCCATTTATTCAAAAGTCACAAGATTCTTTTAAACTAACGTTCGCAGATGGCCTAATGCATTTTGTGATATCACATGCTATGATTAGGGTCGCGGCACGTTACAAAACCGCTGAAGTGGGCCGCGGTTCTAAATGTCTGGGGAACCCTGCTTTAGACTGCTTAATGCCTTAATAATATGCATTTAGGATTTGGGGCTTCCCAAACATATGCTATTATTTATAAAGGAATTATAGCCAAAATGTTGCATTGTACTGGTCTGGGAGTGACTTGATTGCTGTAGTTTGGTAGCCTGCAAGAAATTACCGGACACATGCATGTCCGGTATTGCCTCAATTTTTTAAAAGGACAAATAGGCAAACTACCGGACAGTCCGGTTAAAAACCGGAGATCTGGCAACCCTAAAGTTTACGATACGTCTGCTGAGATGATACGTCTGAGATGTTCGACTTCTATAGGCAAACGAAATGATCCTGACTTTGTCAACATGGGTCGAACTAAAATAAGGACAACCGAACCGATACCTAGGATTATGGCGGATGATTAAATGATGCTGAAAATTACATTACCTTCATGTAATTGAGACGTTTGATAGGAACTTGGGTAAGGTGGAGCAGTGGTATGATTCTTGCCGTGTTTGTCGGTCGGTCGGGCGGCAGCGGGTTCGAAACTGACCATATAGGCCTATGGCCACAACCTTGGCTAAGTTATCCGCACCAATTATTTTCTGCGAGGACGGCAGAGGGCAATCAATTCACTTAACTTATCCCCGGATTGGAGTAAGACCAATTGGACCCGCCTTGGGACAGAGAAATCTCCTCGCCATCAGAAAGGAACAGCTGATGTTAGCTGATCTTTCTAAACCATTTATACTCTTCGAAATGAATTTGAAATATTGAGAAAGAAATGTTTCAATCCCTTCAGGCCCGTACGAAGTGGGGTGCAGGGGGTGCAGCTGCACCCCCTGGAAAAAAAGTAGGGGGTGCAGCGCCCTCCTCTGGAAGACGAGACTGGGGATGCAGATCTGCACCCCTTGGAATTTTCGACTCGAAAATATATAGGAAATGACCTTCTATTGGCTTGTCCACCGAAAATGTGACAACCAAACACCTCGCCTCAGAAAATCTGCACCCCTGCTGAAAATTCGTTCCGACGTGCCTGAATCCCTTAAATTAATTTCGCTTCATTTGGCGCTAGCGAGAGAGAGAGAGAGAGAGAGAGAGAGAGAGAGAGAGAGAGAGAGAGAGAGAGAGAGAGAGAGAGACTGTTTTAATGTTGACAGGTTCACAGTCATGGCCGCGGAGAACTGCTTGTCTCACTCTGCTATCAGCCGTCGTCCGATCGCCTGACTGTGGTCGTTCTTAAAGCAAAAAATCTTCCAAAGATGGACATAACCGGACTTTCTGGTCAGTCCTCAGAGATGATTTTTACACGAAAATATAGTACACAGTCGCTCTAATAGACTTCGTAGATGATCGATGTGTTTATACGAGATGTAAGTGGAAGATTATGAATATCTTAATAGGTTAGTGTTCGATATTTTTAAAAAAACCGAAAGGGGTTTGACTATCCGCATTCACCCCAAAGTTTTCAACTTCCAATGTGATGCGACAACCAAGACCCCAAAACCCTTTCTCGACAAACGCACGGGGTTAAACCGTCAACCCCAAGCACATGGGGCATTTGATTAGACTGCCCCATTTTGCATTCAAGGCTAAATTACATGCATATTTCTCAACAGATATGTCAACAACTGACACAATTTTCTTGTCCTAAATGTATGAATAATTCTTGCAGGCTTAGTAACGAAAAACATTCTTTGACGTGTGCAACATGAGATCGATTCATTTGAGTTGCTCACCAACCACAGCTCAGAGCAAGGCTCAGAGGAGACGATTTTCAAATGCAGTCTATCAGTAATTAATTATAATTTAACCCGAGAATTTTTCCTCAAGTTTAGTTTGTCGCCTTTGCGCGAACAGGCATAGTACGAGTTCTATTTAGGATAATTCTCACAATTTGGCAGAAAATAAACAGAAACTACAGTCAGCAACCATTTTGATGGTCTCTTAAATTTATATTCCAGACATTTTTAACAGGTATTTAGCGCCTGTCACAACATGACTGTGGAATTAGACGTCAAAGGTGATATACTGTGCCACCTGTTAACCCCTTAGCCATGTATTTAACTGTAACTCAACGTAAAATGGATGGATATATCCAGGATCCCCAGTTAAGGGGTTAACAACCTCTTGGAAACCACGTTGAAATAGCTCGGACACTTCTTACAAGATTCCTTAATAATAATAATGTGATTTTAAGTGGTTTAGGAGGCTAAGTAAGCCTGTGTGAAAACCACTGATGTAACCATCTGCATTCAATAACCTAGTTTATCTAGATAGCCTTTGAATCCGTTCACTGTTTCAACTGTCACTCCCACCTCGTCCAAACTGTTCCATTTGTCCACAACCCTTGCACTAAAAAAGTTTTTCTTTCTTGGACCAACCCTCTGCTTAAACATTTTGCACTTGTGGCCTCTTGTGCTCCCATAGTGTGCCAATGTAAAGAATCGATCATATGGCACATCCACTTTCCCAGTCATTATTTTGTATGTTTCTATCAAATCCCTCTTTCTCTTCTCCTTTCTAATGTTGTCAGTCCACAATATTGAAGTCTTTTTCGTAGCTTAAATTATGGCACCCATTGACCATCTTCGTTGCTCGTCTTTGCACTTTTTCTAAAAGTTCTATATCTTTTCAAGAATGGATTCCAAGCCTGAACACAGTATTCCAGATGAGGCCTTACTAATGACTTATAAAGTTTAATGATTATCTCTTTGTCACGACTCACAATTGTCCTTTTCACCATTCCCAACATTTGGTTTCCCTTTTTGCTGCCTCCATGCATTGGTGAGATGGATTCATACTTCTATGGGTGATTATCCCCAAGTCTCTTTCTTTTTCTGTTGTGGTTAGAACCTTCCCTAAAGAATATTCATTACCATTATTAGACTTCCCAACATGCATTACAGAACATTTATCAATATTGAAAAGCATCTGCCAGTCCACAGACCACTGAAACAATTTCCTTAGATCTTCTTGTAAAATTTTTGCATCATCCTCCGAGTCTATATTTCTGCATAACTTTGTGTCATCGGCAAACTTTGAAATTTTGGACAGTAATCCTTCATCGATATCATTTATATATATTAGAAAAAGCAATGGCCCAAGCACTGAGCCCTGAGGCACTCCACTGATAACTCTTGCCCATTGCGAATGGCCTCCCCTAATGCCAACCTTCTGTCTTCTTCCCTTCAACCAATTTTCAATCCATCTGAGAATATTGCCCCTTATTCCACAGGACTTCAGTTTGGCAGCCAGCCTTATGTGGGGTACTTTATCAAAAGCTTTGGCAAAATCTAAATATATTATGTCTACTCCCTTGCCCTTGTCTAGCTTATCAAAAACCTCCTCCAGAAAGTCCAACAGGTTGGTCAGGCATGAACGCCCCTTTGTAAATCCATGCTGACTATCTTTAACAATTTTATGCCTAGTCAAATGTTCCAAAATGCTTTCTTTCAGTATTTTTTCCATAACTTTACCGATTACAGATGTTAGGCTCACTGGTCTGTAATTGCTTGGTTCACTTCGTTTTCCCTTCTTGAACAGTGGGCTGACTAATGCGTCTCTCCAGTCTTGCGGTACTACTCCAGTTCTGAGTGATTCATTGATTATCAAAGCAATTGCATGTCCTATTTCATTTCGAACCTCGTAAAGAAACTTTGGATGTAAGCCATCTAATCCTGGGCTCTTGTCTGTCTTTAAATTGGTCAAAACCTTGATAACACATTCTTTTGTACACACTATATCTGTTAGCATTTCTTCTTCATTTCCATCAAACACAATTTTGGCTTCTGGCATAGTATTTGTATTTTCCTCTGTAAATACTGAACAAAAATAGTTATTTAGAATCTGTGCAGTTTCTACATCGTCTGTTATTGCACATCCTGCGCTGTCCAAGAGGGGACCGACTGTGTCCTTTCGTCTCAACTTTCTATTACAATATTTGTAGAAACTTTTACTGTTCTGTTTTATATTTTTGCTAATCTACCTTCAAAATTTGCAATAGCCATCTTGTTAGTAACTGCTGATGCTTTTCTTTTCTGAGTGTACTGTTCCTCCAAGATCTTAAGTCTGTGCTGATTCTGCTCATTTCCTTTACTTGCTAATCTGAGTTTACTTAGTTTCCTCCACGCTTTGTTTTTCGCCCTTCTTTTCGTTGCACTTCTCTTGTTATCCAAGGAAGTTTGTTATTAATTTTCTTCTGTTTGGGAATGGTCAATTCTATGACTTTGGACATACATTTGGTAAATATGCTCCAGCCTTCCTCGGTGTCTTTTCCTGTTATCTCCTCTCCAAATCCATTTCTGTAATCATCTTCCTTGCCAGGTCATATTCTCCCTTAAAAAGTTACGTCTATCCAGAAACTGCTTTTGTTGACCAATCCCAAAGTTAATAGTAAAACTGACCATTTGGTGATCACTTGTTGCAAAATTCTGCCCAACCTCCACGTTGGAAACTATATTCTCTCTCTCTTGTTAGAACCAGGTCTAATATGTTGTTGCCTCTTGTTGGCCTTGTCACATGCTGAAACAGAAAATTATCATTGACACAGTCCAGAAATTTCCTATCACATGATCTCTCTGTATCCAGCGTTTCCCAGTCTACATGATAATTAAAGTCACCCATTATAACAACATTTTCTCTTGATACCTTGTTCAATAAAGCAAACATTCCATTATCTGATTCTTCCATAGCACTTGGTGTTCTGTAACAAACCCCTACCAATATTTTTCTCGGTGACTTCTGATTTCACACCATATATGCTCCTTGAAGTGATCATTTTCTATGTCTGTTCGCTCCGTGGCATGCAAGCCTTCTTTAATGTAAAGTAGTACCCCTCCTGCTCCATGACCTTTGCTGCTCTGGTTTTCCCTATCTTTTTCTAAACATAGCATATCCCTGTAAATTTAGTTCGGTATCATCAATGTCACACTTGGCCCACGATTCTGTGATTCCGATAATGTCTGGACTCATAAGTTTTACTTGCATCTCCAACTCGGCCATTTTAAAAACCCCAATCAAACTCCTAGCATTTACATAAAAACAGTTCAGTGGTTTTCCATACCCTGACATACTAACTACATTACTGTTATTAATAATTTCATCTGTATTATAATTGTGACAGCTAGAGAAACCATATTCTATGTCACCCCTAGATTTATGCCTAATTACTTCCATATTATCTCTATATTTGTTATCACCTTTACCTCTTAGACATATGGCTTTGTCTCTAACTGTCAACCTACTTAGTTTAAAGCCTTACAGCAGCATTTAACACATGCAAATATTTTCCTAGCTATTTTATCTGCACCATACCTGTTGAGATGCAGCCCATCCTTTCCCAAATACCTGTCCCAAACATCGAAGTCGGCGTTCAGAAACTCAGCTCCTTCGCTCTGGCACAGTTCCCATAGTTCCTCGTTGACGCTGGTCCTCTTCCTCTCCATTTCCCGTGACAGTCTGCGTGGCAAGATTCCCATCACCGCGACTCGTCTTCTTCTCTTCTTTAATTCCTGCAAAATAAATTGAAACTTCTTTATTATATCTGCCTTCTCATCAGAAAAAAGATTATTGGTTCCCACTTCGATCACACAAGTGTCACCATCCTTGTGGGTTGAATCCAGTATCTCCTGGACATCCTCGAGCTTTGCTCCCGGCTGACAAATGGTGACAAATTTGTTGGACTGCTCCGCCAAATTTTGTCCCACTTGTCGAACATTGGAATCCCCAATGAGCACTACCCTTTTCTCAACACTGACGCTCTCAGCCTCTTCTCCAACGTAGACGAAGGTGTTCCTCGGTCTTCTTGGAGCTGGCGATGTCTTCGGCTCCTTAGATTTCACAGTAATCTCGCGGATTCCTTCCTTCCTCGTCTCCGACGGTGCGCTTTCCTTGACGATCTCCGCGTAGGATTTCGACCGTTCCGCTGCTACACGCTCGCTCAGAGACTTCACGATGTGCTCCAGCTCCGTGAGTCTTTTCTGCTGGTCCATCATCGTCTTTTCCATAGCCGTCTTTTCCATAGCTTCTTAGTAGTCGCTTGATTTGAAAGGAAATATTGAAAGGAAATATTCGCTGTTGTGGAAAATATAATAGACAAGGGTTCATTTTTAAAAAATCCAACCCATCATGTTTCAGACCAAACTCAACCGCGAAAGTAATAGGGTTAAGCCTACTTGACCCAACCAAACCCAACTCACCGTAATACATTGTAATTTCTTAAATCGTGACTTATTTTCTTACCAAAGCCAAACCAACCCAACCCACCATAAAAATGGACATTTATGACCTAACCCAAACCAACCCAATCCAACCCAGGGGCAATGGTCCCTCTGATCCTCGAGTTTCCGTGTGCGCATGAAATTTCCCTTGGGCAACAATTTCACAGTTGACTAACTTTGGGAACTTTTTCTTAGTGTAAAGGAACACGAAATCGCGAAATGGTGATGACCTTTTGACCTTTTTCGCTTGTCGGTCAGTCTTTTCAGAACGTTAAAGAGGAAGAACAACCATGGTGAGGTGGTGGCCTCCTTTTTCCAGCACTTGACATGACTTAAATATTGGATATCGACAGTGTTGGGTTGTGAAATTGAGCTTGAGGGGTTGAGGACAGAAATTCAATGAATGACAGAAACTGCTTTGTACCCCATAAGCGATTTTTGGGAGGGTTGCAAAGTTAGCTGGGGGGTTCAACCCTCCTCCTCCCGGCAACTACAACAATAGATATCGAGTGCCTAAATTTTTTAGCATTCTTTGTTTAAAAAGCTCCTGCTATTTTGTTGGCAATACAGTTTTTTTGGGCACATGTCTCCCCGTTTTGGGGCGGCGTCCAGCTTAGAGCGAGCATTGCCCACGAGTGCACCCAACCAATGACCATGTCTGATGCACCAGTTTCATTAGAGTCTAAGGTATGTCCAACGCTTCTTGGTCGTTGGTCTGTACATCGAAAATGATCCCAAAGTATTAAAAAGATCTTTTGCGTGAGGCTTACGATTTAATGTTGCACCTGGAATGTTGCTGATATCGTGAGATCTGCATCAGTCACGTCAATGATGAAAGCGTATAAACTTCGCTTGATGATCTCTTCTCGTCTGAGAACGATAATCAAATGATGATATGTCGACATCGCCAAGCGCATGAGAATTCGTTTTAATTTGATCAGAAAAACGTCGTTGCCATAGATTATGCCCGACAAAAATGTGTGCAAAAGGACAATACGTCATTACAACGTATACATCATTATCATCGCACATGTATTCTACAGGGAATAGCCTTCATTTTAATTAAATCAGCCCCAAACCTAACCATAGCACTAACACTAGCGTCAATTTATTGGCGTCAGTAAAAGCTCAATTACCCTATTAGACCCGATGGTGAATCGCATTGCCTCTACGTCTAAATGGTAATGCATAGTTACGTACCAAGCTTGTATGCTGTTACTACTGCTACTACTACTACTACTACTACTACTACTACTACTACTACTACTACTACTACTACTACTACTACTACTACTACAAAACTGACAATATCTTGTGCGTGTGCACCATTTTACCAAATGTCAGGAGAAAGGGCACATTGTGGAGTCCAACTGAAAAAATAAATAAAATGGCAGCGATCGCATACAAATAAAATGAGCGAAACGCAGGATAATAAGGAAAATCTAAGGCAGAGAAATATGATTTTCCGAACAGGAATATCTTTAGAGTTTTTCGAAAAAGATGACCTGATACGTTATGATATGTGATACGCTGCTGCTGCTGCTGCTGATGCTGCTGTGTAGATCCGTACGTGAAGGTCTATTTGATGCTGAACGGTCAAAGAATCGCCAAGAAGAAGACGCACGTCAAGAAGCGAACCCTGAACCCCGTCTTCAACGAGTCGTTCCAGTTCGACCTGCCGGCCAACGAGGACCTCCAGAACCTCAGTCTCGAGTTCTTCGTCTACGACTGGGACCGGATGACGAAGAACGAGGTCATCGGACACCTGGAGATCGGAACGGCGGTCGCGGGGTCACCGGAAGCGAACCACTGGAACGAGGTCGTGAACTGTCCCAGAAAGCAGATCGCCGAATGGCACCGGCTTAAAGACTGACCACGTGACACGTCGTCATTGGCATCCGAGTCACGTGAGACTCTGTCTATATGAGTCGTCGCTTATAACTCAGTGCTAGTAGAAACTGCGTCGGTTCAATTCTAAGCAGATTTAATTAACGATCAGCGATTATAATATGTGTAGGAATATTGCTTTTTCTTTCGAACTCCTGCTGAATTTATGGACGCCGGATAATAAATAATCGGTCTTCGGGACTGATTTTTCAAACGAATTGTCACAGTCGTGTTTGCTCCTGTATCATCGGAGAAAACAACAACCTGAGTTGTCGTTGTTGCCGTCATCATCGCCATCGTTAATTTTCTGCTTCCTTTGTCGTCGTCGTCGTCGTCGTCGTCGTCTTGGACAATATTCCGTTAAATTCAAATCAAAGACGACAGTATAGGATGAACAGTCGATTAGATTTTCTTTCTGCGGACGACGTTGCTTTGTTATCCGGTTGACCAAGTTGACCAAGTAGCGGCCATCTGTCTCGTCGTCCGGTGATCCATGAATGCCTAATCTCAACTCCGACTTCCCGACAATTCATCCGACTTTTGCGCTGTGTTGCTGTTCACATCTGCGGCGTTCTTGCAAACGATTGTTGTTTTATGTCGTGTATCTTGTATAAGTTGTAGCGAGAACTACTTTGCCAGTACTTGAATTTTGCGACATTTCGACTCGTATCTGCTTGCAGTGGCGTAGTCAAAGAGGGAGCTTAGGGGTTAAAACCCCCCTTAGGCGCCGATGAAAAACTTTTTTAACGTGTTTCCATGCATTTTTTAAAATTTTCGGACGCGGGTTTGAGGATCAAACCCCCTCTTGACGCGGTCAACCAAAAATTTTATGTAAGGACCCTTTTGCTTGCCAAGATTTTTCGAAATTTGGTAACTTGGTTACAGTCAAAATTTAAAACCAAACCCCCTTCTGGAAATCCTGGCTACGCCACTGTCTGCTTGTGTGACGATTTTAAATTTTTTCATAAACTATTTGGCAACAAAATTATTTGTATTGTACAGTACCAATGCCGCTGAACGTGTATCAGATTTTAATTATTGACTGACAAATATATAATCGAAGTATTACCAAGTCAGTAACATGTTACTGCATCGGTTAAAATGCAAATTGCTTTAAACTTTTCAAATGTGTTGATTTCTATAAATATGTAAAAAATACATTGAACGTGGAGCTTTGAAAATTCTTAGAGATTATTCCAGAAATAAATTCAGAAGAAGAAGAAGAAGAAGAAGAAGAAGAAGAAGAAGATGATGATGATGATGATGATGATGATGATGATGATGATGATGATACAGTGGCGCAACATTAACTGCTATCGTATATTGCAGGCGAATGGCCAATTATCTGTAATTACTCAATATCAAAAGACGCTCATGACTAACAACATTTCATGATGATGATGATGACAACGACGATAATAATAATAATAATGATGATGATGATGACAACGACGATAATAATAATAATAAGTATTATTATTATTATTATTATTATTATACCAATAACACTTTAATCGGAGTGCTTGCTCGCGCGTGTGTGTCTCATCTCAGCTAATTACTAATATATATATATATATATATATATATATATATATATATACTGTATATATATAAGCTTGCTATTGAGCAATTATTGTAAGCAATCAATTTTTACGCGTATTTTATTGCGTAGCGAAATGTTCTTGGAGACGTTCTCTTAAACTGCTCGTGAATCTTAAACGAATATTCCATTTTCTGCAACTGCGTTATTCGGCAGCTGAATATTGCAGTCGAGTGTGGTCACACACACACACACACACACACACACACACACACACACACACACACACACACACACACAGCCAAAGTGCTGTATGTCAGATTGAACAACACACTGCGCTCAAGTTCCCAGTTCTCTGGATTCCAGTCCTGACCTGTTACAGACAACAGCCAAAGACAGCTTAATCCTCAGAGTAAAAGAGCACTTCGTTCTTCTTTCAGAAATCATTTGGACTGTAAAGCGCTCTTGATTTTGAACTTTCTTCACCTCTACTGCGCTCTATAAGTCGGCTCGAATAATAATAATAATAATAATAATAATAATAATATTAATAATAATAATAATAATAATAATAATAATAATAATAATAATAATAATAACCTCGACGACCAATTTGGTAAGACATGATCCAACTAACATCTCCAACAGGTGGAATGAAATCTATTATTATTATTATTATTATTATTATTATTATTATTATTATTATTATTATTATTATTATTATTATTCATGGCGAGCTCCATACAGGGGCGTAGCCGTCTCCACAAAGGGGTAGCCAGTTAGATCTGTCCCAAGCTCGCCTCAAGGCGGTAGAGTCCTAGTTTGCTAGTTTGGATAACTCCAAGACTCAACCGCCGACGCGGTTGGAGGACTCCTCGATGACGCACGACGAGCTGACGGTAAGAGCCGTTGACTGCACATTTCGTGAAGAACTCGGCGGTTATCTTTTTACGGGGTTGAGTGGCCAACCCGACGTCCAAACCTACAGTTGCCGGGAGAAATACAGCTGCGGTGTTGTCGGTCGCGTGCGGTTGCCGGTCGACCGGTGTTGGCAGAGTCTTCGGAACAAGATGGAAGAGGAGTTGCTCTGGTTGAGACTGGCGACCATATGTCGCCTGTATACATGCCTGCTTTCATCCGCTCTCTGGGCCATCTGACGATGGGTGTGGGTGACCTGTGGATGAAAGGAGAGTAAAATCATGACCGATGTAACGACGGTCGCTTTAATGACGGATGGGAAAGAGAGAGAAAAACGAAGTGGCCTAAAGGAGATAGTCGTCGATGAAAATGGAGATATAGGGGCCACAAATGTTGGCGTTGGCAATCTCCCTTGCATACTTACACACTGGCGCATAATTATGATGCAACCCGAGAGGAGAGAGATGGATGGAAAGCGGAGAAGTAAAAGAGAAGGAGAGAGAAGCAAATAAAGAAAAACCAAGAAAGACAAAGAGGAAAGTGAAGCGAATGAGAGAAAAAGCCAGAGAAAGAATGAGACAATGACACACAGAGAGAAAGAGAGAGAGAGAGAGAGAGGGGATTAAGAGAAAATGGCAAAGAGAAAAAGAGATAGATAATGAAAGCAGACAGTGAAAGAGAGAAAGAAGGATAAAGAAATAGACAGAGAAAGAAAGAGAGAGAGACGGAGAGAGACAAAAGAACAAATGGAAATTTATATACCGCCACGATGGCACTGCAAATCATAATTGCATAGAGTGCAAATCAAATCCAGGATTTGAGGTTCTAAAATTTGTTAGCGAATTTGCTGTCAGGCATTTTCCCAGGAATTTGCGTTCGGGGGTGGGGTGTCCCATAATTTCAGGGGGTGTCAATGTCCAGTGTTTCATCGACAGTGGACACACGAAGGTATAAAATTGGGCGGGGGAGAGGTGGCAGGTTGGGGTTCAATGCCTGGTCCCCGGAAAAAGGAAAATACAAGTCGCAATATATGATTTCCGATGTCACCTCTTCCGTTTTCATACGGTTCCATTCTAATATTTGTTGAGTCAGTTATAATACCTCAAGTTTCAATTTTCAGAGATGAATTTTCCCCTGGAAACATGCCTGTATGAAACATATCTTAAGCACAATGCATAAGATAGTCAACATCATCCCTGGGAAGGGGTGTATGGGCAGGGGGTGTCTGTCACAAACCGGGAGTTGTAACCCCCTGCTGGGGGTTGTAGGAAAATCCCTGTTTGCTGTGAGCACATGTTAAGGTAAGGTGTTCCAGGGCATCAGAGCATCACCCGAGAAAGTACAGGTACCAAGAACTGTTCGAGTACGAAAAATCGAAAATGCGAATTAATGAAGACGAGAATTCAGTCGAGGGAAGACTACGCATCCTGCCATTTTGTCATATCTATTTCACGTCACTAGCGACAGCTGGCGAATAGTTAAGACACTATCGACGATTTCAAGAACTGAACTCCTCTCCACTGTCGATGATAAGTGCTACTGAGCAAGAGCTCGAAAGTGCTATTCAGAAAAAAAATTCATTCAATTATTTACTAGATGATTTTAATTTCATCATAATTTATTTTCATTGGAATTATGACTCCAAGAGAACTGTATTTCTGCATGCAAAGTTCCAAAGTGAAATTAATATATTCATTAACTTGTTATTAGCGAACTGCTTGTAGCTATGCCAGCAGAATGCGAGGCAGTGTTTAAGTGTCTAGACTCCTGGACTCCGGGGGGAAATGAAAAAGCCGGGGGGGAACTGACAAAGCCAGGGGAATTCTGCTAGGGGCCGCTGTTAGTCCATGTAGTATTCCAAACTTTCCGGGGATAAATTTGAAATTTCCGGGGAAGGGCAATTTTCCCCCTGGAAACGGCCTAGATTAAACACTGATGCGAGGTTATGTTATAAGCAAACATTGATTTCTTAACGGCGAATTTAATTATTTTAGAGAATATTTTGGCGAAAACAGCCTTGCCTCTTCTAAATTGTAGCCAGTGTGGTCTCAAGATGATCTGAAATGTATATTTTTCTCACCTCGATTTAACATTTCATCGTCTGTAATCTAATATACGGACTGTGCGGTAGTTATGTACATAATAAAATTAAGTAGATCTAATCTTTTAAAACGCCTGCGAGGCACAAACTAGTGCCGCTACCGACAACTAAGTAAGTAAGTAAAACGAAATTTCCATAGCGCTGCGACCGAAAGCTTGGCACACCAGCTTATTCACGAGAGCGCTGAATCTTGGTGAAATCCATAGTCCGTAATCCGTAATCCGTGATGGTCAAGGCTGTAGATCCAGGTAGGCAGTCGCAGCAAACCAATCAACTAATGCCACGTGCATTTAGTTTTGCTTTGATAATTATAATGATCGCGCTTTTATTTGAATACAGTGGCCATGGCCAGGGTTTTCCCCCGAAGGAGGAGGGTTATAGCTCTCATGATTCCCAACTTCGGAAAATTCTGATAACCAAAGAAAGGTCATCGTCATCATCATTCCATGATTTGATTAACAACAGCACGGACAAAATCCTGACAAGCATAAAAGGTCGTTATTAAGCCTATTATTATGCTTCAATCAATCAATTAATTGAAATATGTTATAGGTATATGGGCGCGTACACTATATATAGTGATCGCAATAAAAGCTTTTGGGTCGCCAAGCGGGTTTTAACCACCAAAACTCCCCTTCCCAACACTGCGAACAGCCAAGGGGTTAACCCCAAAGCAGTGGGTTAACGAGGGGGCGGGGGCACTTTGTTGACTGCCCCCGGGCCCCGGGCAGGGGCCCAAAGAGGGGTCTAAGCTAGGGTTAGGGTTAACCCTAACACTTCGTAACTCTAACAATAAAAATGAACGTGCTGAGACACTTTTTTTTTTTTGAATATTTAACAGAAAGAATAGCCGTTTAATGAATAGACGCCATAGCATATCACTGTTTGAATATTTAACAGAATAGCCGTTTAATGAATAGAATAATATCATGCAATATTTCTCTCCTATGCTCTCTTATTTCCATAGTTTATATATATATATATATATATATATATAACTGTAAGAGAAATGTTCCTAGTAATTCTCGGACACTGTCCCTCCATTGCCGTACGTACAATACGTTGAGGGCTCAGTGACCCCCTGTCGAAATCAACACTAATTTATCACCAATTTTATTTAATTCCTAAATTCTGGGTGGTCGGTCGTCCAACCAGCTACTCGCCGCATCGGTTTCCGCTTAACCTGCAGTCGGCGTCACGCCGGACAACGACATCAAGACATTCTGTCATTCATCTGCGTCTGTTCGCAATAGATTTTCCATCTCAATTTTCTAAATGTTTCATTTACCGAAGATCGGCGTTTCGCAGCGATAATAATAATTATAAACTAAGTCACTTCATTAAGGGCAGTGGCGCAAACCTGGTCAGAAAAATGGCCATGTCCTATATTTGTCCTGTGCTGGGCAGTGGCGGTTCCAGGAATTCTTGGTGGGGGACGAAAATGTTTTAGGAAGTTGGTGGGGGGATGCAAAGTGAAGAAGAAAAAACAAAAGAACAAAGACAAAAAGGTCATTGTTAGCGTTTTTCCCACTAAAATGTTAATAAACCTTTCAAAAAAGGCCGGCAAGCAAACAAAGAGAAGGTAATTCGCAGTATTTTCTACTAAATTTTGTTAAAAACTCACTGGAAAATAGGTTGACAAGCAAAAAAGGTCACCCGGAATCCCGGTGGGTGGGGATGCAACCCCAGTCATCAACATGGTGGAACCGCCACCGGCGCTGGCCGGGGATCTGACGTAATTGTATTAATTTTATAGTCAGAAGCACTCATGTCCACAGCCGTAAGGACATGACCCTCTGCAAAAAAGACTCATGTCAGGACATGATTGGGGCATGGGTCGTGTTTGTGTCCATGAATTAGAACAGTAAATTAATATAAAGTCTCGAATGAACTAAATGTTTCACTTGGCTGGTAGAAACTTACCAACCTAGTTTAAGTAGGCCTAGTCACGTGAAAATCTCTTATTTCAAGTCAATAATAATAATAATGTTAACATCGAATGAAATCAACGTCATCCGATCGTTCACTCTCCTAATTAATTTTAGACTCAGTTCGCCGTTCGAATCAGATTTTTGGGGGTGAAATGTGTGGTTGAGTAAAATTTCTGGAGTGGTTGGTGGTCGACAAGGAGACTAGATGTTGACCTCGCCCACTACTCCGGCGGCGGCGGCGGCCGCGTTCCTCGGAGGACTGATGAGGGAGTCGACTCCCCTGTTGTCCCTCTCTTCGGTCGCTTTCTGTCTGTCCGGATCGGCCGTGTCTCTGGGTTTCGATCTGTCGAACGCCTTCTGCATCGGATCGACGCATGGGTTCGGAACTCTTTCTCCGACGTTCGGATAGAAGTTGTCTCTCCCTTTTTTTTCCACAGAAATTACAAAAACAACGTGAAATCTGCGCCTTCCTGCTAAATACAGTACGTACAAACAGAAGACATCCCATCGGGGGCTTTGATTAGATTCAGTATATAATTTATATTGCTTTGTCGCTTGATGCATTCCCTAAAATGTTCGACTTCTTTGAGAACCAGCAATATGCTCTAAAACGTTTTCAAAATATAAGAATAAGAAAGAATAAGAACCCCCCCCCCCATTAATTTTGCTGTTCTTGGCTGCAGTCTAGTAAGTAAGTAAATAAAATCCTCTTGAATTTTTATAGAGCCATTGGAGTAGGTCCGCTGTAGCTGCTTAACCCTAGGGCCGTCCATAAAGTACGTCGCGTTCGAGGGGTCTAAGAAAATTTAGCAGTTTGTGACAGGGTGAGGGGTAAGGACCAGCGTGACTTCACACACTCTCAGTATAAATTAAACCTTTTAATATACCTGATAGGAGGGATTGTAAAAGACGTTTTCAATTGTTCATTAGCACTTTTTTGTCAGAAATATATACAGTTTTAGGTCTCACTTATCTTCGTTATCATTGCCGGAAGTTGAATAGCTCTTTTGCTGCAGAAAATAGAGCGAGAAACTCGAATATATTAAATGGAAAACCTGCGTGACGTCATCTATAGACGACGCTTTAAAGGGGTCCCGAGATTTGTGACAGTTTGTGACAAGGTGGAGGGGGTTCAAAATGGCCAAAATAGCCTGACGTACTTAATGGTCGGCACCCTTAGGCGCCTAGACTAAATTTTAAATAGCCAAAAGGTGTGGGGTGAGGATCAGTTAGACAGGACCAGTTTATCTAAAGCGTAATCATGGTTGAGATTTTGCGGTTTCGGAGGAAGTGATTTCTTGAAGAGAAGCGCTTTTGAGTTGAGACAGAAAATCTTGAGATGTTGCAAAAACTGAAGGGAATTGACACTGAGAACTCTTTACAGTTTGCCTAATGGCCACGGGCTTGCATAAAAACATTCCACGGAATATGCTTTAAGAAAATTATTTCTCCTGTAGAAGAGTATTTGCTGAATCTACAGTAGAGTAGAGGTACAGCATAGGAGGTCTGTGGCTGTTGGCTGTATACGCAGTGGCGGTTCTACCATGTTGATGACCGGAGATACATCCCCAAGCGGGGTTCCGGATGACCTTTTTGGCTTGGCGACCTATTTTCCGGTAAGTTTTTTAAAAACTTAGCGAAAAATACTGCGAATGACCTTCTTTTTACTTGTCGGTCTTATTTGGCAAGGCTCATTAACACTTAGTGGGCAAAACACTAACAATGACCTTTTTCTCTCTTTTCTTTTTCTTTTTTTCTTCTTCACTTTGCATCCACTCCACCAACTTTCTATAAATTTCTTTCATCCCCCACCAAGAATTCCTGAAACCGCCACTGTGTATACGCGTATATATAAGACGACGCCAACTCGTTGAATAACTCACCGTTAGCGTTAAGGAGAATCTCGCCTTCTTTCGCGTGCGCAGACTTTGCTGATATCGTTTTCAAATCTTCACGACAAAATAACAGTCAACGTTAGCAAAGCTGCAACTGAAGAGGTTAATATTCTGCACAGGGCCGTTTTAAGGCATAGGCATGGTAGGCGCTGCCTAAGGCCCCGCGATATATGAGGGGCCTCGGTGGGGGGGGTGAAAAAATAATTTGTAAAAAAGATAATCACCGCTTTATTTTGTTTGATTTTTAAATTAATTTTCTCACCCAAAGCAGAATAAGAAAAAAAGGGTCATCACTACTTTTAAAAATGCCTATGGCCATCAAGCTTCTTAAAACGGCACTGATTCTATAGATGATTTTAAAGCATGGTTTAACGAGCTGAAAACTTCTTCAGCCAATTCAGCTCCGTTGATGACGTCACACTAAGACGCTGTAACTATAGACAGGAATACAGAAGTTCAAGCAGTGGCGTAGCGACGGAGAGGCAGGGAAAGTGCGACCGCCCCCGCCCCCGGGCGCCGAGGGGCTCCAAATTGTTGGTCAGCAAACAATTATTTAAGACGATTTCAACGACGAATGGTTAATGTATGTAACTTAATAAGCGAAATAGCTAGTTGAGACCTTTTTGTTTGAGACGCCGAGGACAACAACCTTTTTGGCTTGTCAGGATTTTTCGGAAGTTGAGGGCGCCTCGCTACGCCACCGATCTCAAGGTTATAGCTGTCTGGATCATATATTACAGTATAGCAGCGCAGCGATTTGAGTTATCTGCTCTCCGAAATCGGTGAGATTCAATGAGACGCTTCATTGGCTGAATGTCAGTAATGCAGACGTTCAAGGTTATCTGTCTGTCTGTCTGTCTGTCTGTCTGTCTGTCTGTCTGTCTGTCTGTCTGTCTGTATCGTGCCTTAGTACGGCGTGGCAATTTCAGTCATCTCCTCAGGCGACAAGCGAATGGAGCAGCGCCTTTCTATCGCTGCAGTGGAATGACATTTCTTTCGTAACTTTATATAATCTTACATCAATTCTGGAAAATGTACAAATGTCAGAAACGCATGCTTTCCTCGGCCGCTTAATTTGCAGTCGCACACGAAACAGCATCGAAAGATTCCAAACTTTAAACGCCCCCAGAGCAATCGCGTCTGGACCTTTCGAATGGCTCTGCCCTCCCCTCCCCACACACACACGCACACGCACAAATTCTGCCAAGTTTCCCGCAGTCAGAAGAATGGATCTGTATTTGGACAGACTACGGCGTATATCGAGCATGAAAACACGAACGCCGGTGGCTAAACAACGCGTTATAACCTGCTTTGTAATTCGCCAGAAGTCAGGTCCAGATTATGGTATAGATCCAGCACAGATAAGGAAGGGCTCTCTCTCTCTGTCTCTGTCTGTCTCTGTCTGTCTCTCTGTCTGTCTCTGTCTGTCTCTGTCTGTCTCTGTCTGTCTCTGTCTGTCTCTGTCTGTCTCTGTCTGTCTCTGTATCTGTCTCTCTGTCTTTTCTCTGTCTCCCTTCTATCTCCCCTGTATATGTCTCTCGTTAATCTTTATCTTTGATCTTTATCAGTGATATTTCTAGAAAAAACAACGGCTCTTCTTTTGAATTTTCTTCTGGGAGATTGGGGCAACTTGCGAATTTCTTGTAAAAGATCCGATGTTGCTCGTCCGGGGTTCGTCATTAAAAAGGGAGCTTTCTATATTTTATTATTTTGTTAAACTGCCAAATATATTTATATACTATATACTATATATATATATTTATAATTTTTTATAATATATATATATATATATTGTATAAGAAGATAGCTTCATTCCATCATCTTCTTGCGTTCTAAGGAGGACTTGCTTAAAAGCAGCAATTCCAACCATGCCTAAATGAATGTTTGATTTTTGTTCGCAAGTGAAACAGAGACAGATTTAAAAGATATTTTGACGTTTGCGTTCCTTAAACCATATGCCCACAGCTCGTCGTGTAAAACGTCTGATAGCCTAATGTAATAAAAATACAATGCTACAGTATTTAGTAATTTTACGTGTTACTTCTAGGAAAATAAGCTTTACTTTTAATGAAAATACTCTGAAAACTAGAATAACTAGCAATCGGTTGGATTCATTCACTTCGCTTTTTCGAGAATTCTTTTGCGTCTTATAACTATTTAGGTTTTCTTCGGGTCTAGACTTAAAACAAAACACATCTATTCCTGACTGCATATCCGTCTTAGCCTGGAATCTGGAAGTACGGACTGACCTCTGGATTACAACCTCGATTCACCACGGGCAAGGTCACGATTACGATTATTTTACTGAAGCGACCATCGACTGGTGCTGATGTTCTACTACTACAGTGGCGCTAAAGAAGTCCACTATTACTTATTTAATTCAACAGAGAGAGGGCTTCGCATTTCAGACTTATATGTCTAATAAAATCGCAACTAAAATGATCTTGTCTTGGCACCTATTAATTGGTTCAAATTCTGTAGTTTTCGTAGCATGCCATCGACCATAATCAGAGATAGGGCTGTCAGAAGAACTCGCATGGTGTTTCGTATGCCATTTAAATTAAAAGAAGCGTCCGATTATAAAAGGGAGATAATTTAGAAGCAACTTCTGCGAGAACCGGTAACTCGGTTGAGCAATATGAATTCTAAATTAACAGCCGTCTATATTTTCTCTGCCGTTGTTGAGAGCTCGCGGCGAAATGTTGATAAATAATACAAGATTGATCAGATTTTAGTACTAATCTTTAATCTCACTAAAATTCCATCTAACTTAAAAACCGGAACACCCAACGCACACCTCTCGGAGCCACCTAGCGACTAACAGCGATTCAACATAAGTAAGTAAGTAATATATAACCAATATCATTATGTAAGCAACATAAGTAAGTAATCAAGTAAACCCCACAAGAAGAGGATCACACAACAATGTTTACACACGTATAATGATCTTTATTATCGGAATCTTCAATAATTAATTTAATTACCAGCAAACAGGCCGTGTCCGTCCTCGGAATTGTTTGCCCGGAACTTTACATTGCAACAGACGGACAGCGAAAATGTCGGAGATGGTTTTGCTTCGAATTCAGTCGCATCCAGCTAAGAGAATGCGATTCGACAACAACATGGGAAAATTCTACTAATGTACGTTGATCATAATCGCATTAACGACACCCACAATGACGACGACAAAGCATCTGCAGTCTGACACAACTATGCGTGACGCCATCTGGTTGTTGTTGTTGTTGCTGCTGCTGTTGCTGTTATTGTTGTTGTCGGTCACACATAACGCCGGCCTGAACGCGCTAAGACAGCTACTGTAATATAGGCCTAGTTGTGTTACTGTGTTGCGTCGTGGTCGTCGCACTTCCGGCAGCTTACATCCATTTCCGGTTCCCGAAATCCCTTCCGACTAAGACTACATCGCCCCGGTGAGAACGATTTCAATTCAAGTCACGTCCAATCAATCGTCACTCAGTCTCTCTCTCTCTCTCTCTCTCTCTCTCTCTCTCTCTCTCTCTCTCTCTCTCTCTCAGAAACAACAGGGATTATGCTCTTACCTCACTTACCTTACTTTCGCATAGATAATATAGTATTGCGCTAGAAATGCATAATATATCAAGCTAATGACATAGTTACGCGAATTGAGTTGGGTCCTATATTTATCGCCGTAGATGTGTAAACAGCGGAGGAGATAGAAGGGTGTTTATCCGAATTGCAGAGTGCCGAAACGAGTGAAGGGCAGAAAATGCCTCAAAAGTGTCCGTCTTGTCTGGCTCAGCTGCTCCATTCTTTCCACATTCATAAGAAATTCCACGCGAGTTATTCACTGAGACACGAGAAGGGCATCCTTAACTGCTTAGCCGTCTTTTTCGTAACGAATTTTTCTAAGAGGACGGTTATCCCTCCTCCCGTCTACCTTGGCCCACCAGCCCTGAAGTTAAATGGAATCTGCATTCAAAGCATACAAAAAGCATACAATGCATACAAAAGCATTTCGGGTTGTTGATTTTATTCTTCTAGTACCATCAAACCATTAGTCATTTTCAGAGTTTCGTTTTAAGACCCATTTAATGCTAAAATTGTCCATATATATAGTGTATATAAATACTGTAATAAATTAACATATATTTCTCACTTTTATACTGATATTTCAAGCAATCACTGTCAGTTGGGTGCTAATTATATGTATAATATATCACAACTCGCTCAACATTTGGTACTGACCAATGTGACTCCTTCGCACAATGCATGCTTTGAATGTTTGTTGCATACTCTTTTGCAGCATTTACACCATAGTTTTACTTTACTTTAATTATAATAAAACTTCCCGTAAGCCTGTTTAACATTTACATTCCGATAGAGCATCTCGAAACTGAATTTCTTTGATCAGAGTGGGTTTGTGAGTCTGTTGCTGAATTTTTTGTCCACAATTAAGCTCAACGAATTTTTTTGTACGTGCACTCAGCGGCGTAGCCAGGTAGTTTGGGGTTAAACCCCCCTTGGCTGCCGACAACAAAATATTGTTAATGAGTTTCTATGCATTTTTAATTTTGGACGCGATTTTGGGGTCAAACCCCTTTGGCTATAAAATGTAACGGTTTAAGAGATGAGGACTTTTTTGCTTGTCAAGATTTTTTCAAAGATGGTCACGGTGTCAAAACTAAAACCAAATCCCCTCTTCCGGAAATCCTGGCTACGCCACTGCGTACACTAATTTTTAAGCGGGATTGTAAAACTGAAAATCACGTCATTCTGGTTTCGCATGTTGCGGGTTAACCCGATCTTCGCCAGTTTAAATTACGAGGGTTGATCAATAAGTAATGAGAAAAACATACTAGACAGCTGTTTTTACAGAATGATTATTTTTATTTACTAGCTTACTTCTTTAGTAGAGTTTTTTAATTGTCACGTGGGCCATTCTGTGGTTGCTAGGCAACTGCCGGAAGCCGTTTGTCCAGCGGCTGTTGTAAATAATGGATAAAAACGAGAAAGGTGCGGTTATTAAATATTTGCATTTAAAAGGATTGACTCAAAATGAGATTGCAACGGACATGAAGAAGGTTTTAGGGGACAATGCCCTTTCACAGGCTATCGGTGGGTAGCTGAATTTCAGCGCGGTAGGCAATCAACTGAAGACGAGCACCGTTCTGGCCGCCCTATTGAGACCTGTACCAACGAAAACGTCCAATTCGTCCAGGATCTGATAGAGAAAGATCGGCGGGTTAATATCAGAAATGTAGCAGATTGTTTGAAGTTGTCGTACGCACAACCAATCATATTATTACAGACATTTTGGGGTACAACAAGGTCTGTGCTCGATGGGTTCCACGAATGTTTACACATGAAAACAAGCAGGTCCGACTAACAACTTCTCGTGAAAATCTCGACCTGTTTAGAAAAGACCAGGCGAAGTTTCTACGCAGATATGTCACTATGGATGATACTTGGGCTCACCACTTTGATCCCGAGACAAAACTGCAGAGTATGGAGTGGAAGCACGTCGATTCCCCGACATCGGTCAAATTCCGCAGAATTGCATCAGCGGGCAAAGTTATGGCATTCGTATTTTGGGACAGTGAAGGTAATTTGATGATTGACTACTAGGAGCGTCGAAAGACTATCGCGGCTATGCACGGTTAATCCGAAAACTTCGCGTGGCTATTAAGGAAAAACGTAGAGGGAAGTTGCGTCAAGGTATCGTGTTTCACCAGCTCACACCTCGTCCGTTGCAATGTGACTGCAATTCGCGAGTGCGGCTTCGAACTGCTACAACGCCCACCATATTCTCCAGACCTGACACCGTCTGACTTCCGTCTGTTTCGTTATCTGAAAGATTCGCTTCGACAGACAGACAGAACAGACGGACAGAAATTTGACACTGATGAAAGTGTTATCCATGCCATAAATGACTGGTTTCAGCAGCTGGATAAAACTTTCTTCCTGGAGGGTATAAAAGCACTTGAACATCGCTGGGAAAAATGTGTTGAGCTTCAGGGAGATTATGTTGAAAAACTATAAAACAATTTTGGTCCAGATTTGTTGTCTAATATGTGTTTCTCATTACTTAATGATCAACCCTCGTATTTCACGTTAACGTTAACGCCCCGCTCAATAATAATAATAATAATAATAATAATAATAATAATAATAATAATAATAATAATAATCCACAATAATCCACAATAATCCACAATAATATTTTGAATAACATGATTGGAAAAAATTCGCGACTGAGGTGACGATAGAAAGAAGCGCTCTTGCAGGTATGGCCTATCTATAGGCCTTCGTCGCTAAAGTTATACGTTAGCAAATATTTTCGAAAAGCGCCGACATTCGAACAGATGCAACGAGAATTCGAAACCGCGCGGCGATTGCCGAACCGCAGACTAAACAAACGCCGCACGCTCACATTTCACACTCCTTCCCAGAATAAATCTGCCCTATAAACAATTCCCAGGCATTGCTACAGAGACCGTAAAATCAACTGTCCAAATTCTAGTGCGTGTCAACATCACCTGGAGAATTCCCAACAAAGAATTTCTCCGTCAAAAATTAGGAAACTGAACGCCGCCAGATTGATTTGCGCCAATAAATAGATGACTGGATATAATGTTATTATCGTTCTAAGCTTCCGGAAACTCAACTCTACTAGGAATTGGCCAAAGAAAAAGTGGGAAATGGGAGATAACGATTTTAGTAATGTTCGATTCGATTGATCTCCTTCCCCATAGCCGGTTTGTCTTTTTTCCATCAGAGTTAGGGCTTACATCTTTGTTAGATTCTTGGATGGATTAAACACAAAAGTAGATACTCTCAAAATTTGCAAATATTTACAAATTGCCCGATGTAAACAAAATTTAGAATATGGAGAAGTTACGAGGAGAGACGGACAGCGCTTTATCCAGACTCCAGGTCTTGGGTGGCTGGGGGGATTGACTTGGTCAGGAGGGGAAGAGACATAATTCAATGTAAAAATTGGTGTCTGTGCTGAATTATATTTTGGGGTAGGGTTTTTGTGGGGATCGTCCCTAATAGGCCTGAATAAAACACTGGAGACGGGTAGCTATTGTCTCGCACAATCTTTAAAATAAAGTAGACATTTAATTAATCTAACACAAAGAAGAGCGCGACGTTGTCAATTAAAAGCGAAAGTGTCAGGTTCGCCATGTTACTCTCTTTCGTTTCAGTTATTTTGTAAAGCCTAAAAGTTGAATGTTAACTATTAAATTCAATAAAGTCCAAATCTATGAAACAGTGGGCACCGATGAGAATAGGTAACTAAATTCCGCTTATCTCTATGATTCTTTTCACTTCTAAAGTATGAATATTTGCTAGTAAAGCCCCCCCCTCCCCATCTCCCTTATACGCAACTCTTCCGCACAATCTCGGAAATCGCTTCGAAGCTCAGACGTCCGTTTATTAACGGCCACTTTGAAGTCAATTGTACGACTGCTTCAGACTGACTTCGCACGTACAACGCTTTTCACACACACACACACACACACACACACACACACACACACACACAAACACATACACACAAACACACGCACATACTACAGTCCGGCGGAAGATGTCGTGATAAGATCGGCGTCATGGAAGCTCAATCAGCGACACTTGCCTCTGCCGTGACCTTGACGACGGCGTCGCCATGGCAACCGCAGCGTCGTCGGCATAACGACGTTTGACACTGCTCGATCGAAGCTGGACATTGAGATAACAGAGGCAGGCAATTAACCCCCCGAACAGGACGAAAACTCCCTCCCCCCCAGTTGACCTCCTCGGCTGGTCAGTTGCGCAGACGCGTAAAAATGTGGGATTATTATGCCGTGTTGTTCCAAGGTAAAATTAGGCCCGCCCATCCATACGTCCGTCCATTCATCGAGGGTTTTAATCAGGACCTGTCGTCGGGGAATTCTTCTCACAGATGAGATCCTCCTTCCCACTCGGAAGTTTTCACCGACGGCCAAAAAATTAATTGCATTTAAAGGTCTCGTTAGTCTCAAAGCGTCTAATTTCCTCAGCAAACTGTAGACGCCGAGATTAAATTATTCATCCGTCCGTCTGTCTATCCATCCGTCTATCCGTCTATCCATCTATCCGTCTATCCATCCGTCTATCCATCCGTCCGTCTGTCTGTCCGTCCATCCGTCCGTCTATCCCTCTGCCCATCCATCCATCCATCCATCCATCCATCCATCCATCCATCCATCCATCCATCCATCCATCCATCCATCAATGCAAATACTGGCCCTTCTTTTCAATTCATCCACCCGTCTGCCTGTATAACTAAAGGTTTGATCGGCTTCGATATCTTTTTATGTAAAATAACAACGAAGCAGTTTAAAAGCTTAAAGCATTGGTTGCAGAACTCAAAAGATATAAGTCGACGGTGTTCCAAATCCATCCGCAAAAACCCCCAGGTCATCCCCGAGATCAGTCAGAGTGGGCAAGAGCAGGATAGACTAACGATGGAAAGCCAACTGGAAGAGATGTGTTCTAAGTATACAGTCGAAAGCAATTTTTTCCAGTGAAAAATCTGACAACGAAAAGAGTTCCAGATTTTGGTGTCTGCAACAGAAGATGATGCTCTTATCATATCCAATGTTTTCTTCCGCGGATACACTTGTTTAACAACAAAACTTATTAAATAAAGATTGTTTCTGGCGATTAAACGGCTATTCCTTTCCGATGTCTTTCTCTTATAAATGCAATATTGCGAAGACCAAGAAGTCGATGCTGTCCACTAGTGATCCATTGAGATAACAGAGGCAAGATAAGTGTGCATCGTAATCGTCCTCTTGTCTGAGAATTTGAGGAACGGTGAGATGCATGCGCTCTGTCGCTGCACTCGAATAAAAAGCAAGACGTCGTCAATTATTAAGCGATGTGCATTTTTACGCGAATATGAGATGAGATCGCTGCCAGGGGCGGTTCCATGAACTCTTGGTGGGGGGGGGGGAGATGCAATGAATTTCTATAGTAAGATTTCGTCAATTGTCAAAGAAATTATATGTAAACGGTTTAGAAGAAATCTGGAGATTTGATTTATAGAATATAATGTTCAGAATTGACAATGTATACAAGCCATTTTAGTCTGGTTGTACAAAGTCATAGTGTAAAATCGAGTTTTCTATTGTTGTCTATGGATATGTCTATATCTTTGTGGATATTATACATCAAGGCTAATCCATTCAGACGATCATCTTCCATTGAAGACACATTTTTGGTGGGCCGCATTTTCCCCGCATATTTAGGACTTCGGAGTAGCGCATATATATATATATATATACAGAGAGAGAGAGAGAGAGAGAGAGAGAGAGAGAGAGAGAGAGAGAGAGAGAGAGAGAACTTCTGCGCGGCCAGCGATTCTACATCACATTTTTCTCAGCGATTTCCGCAAATGCTCGCCTCTGCCTCTCGGTACTTGCGCTCTGTTCGGCGATACAATAAGGCCGCCGGTTCGTCGGTCTGTTCGCGCTTGCGTGTGCGTTCGTGAGCATTTCAATAGAAAGCACCTGACAGACATAACCGAGAAAACCGTTGTTACGCTGTGGAATGTAAAAAATAAATAAAGTGATTCGTAATACATCGCAATAGGTACTTTTAAAAATTGTTTCTGGATTTCTGATAGGTCTAAATCCCCTCAACACGTTTTTTAAAACTCAAATGACATCATAGCGATAAGACCAACTCAAGTCAAACCTTATGAATCATCTATATGCCTAAAGTACAACGCTTATTGTACACACAAAGTTTGCTATATTTAAATCGGTGTCGCGGGCAACTGGCGTGCCGCGGCACACTGGGGTGCCGCAAGAAATTTCAAGGGCGCCGGGAAATATTTTGTAATTTAAACATTTTTACAAGAATAATTTGATAAATGTGTACGAAACGCAGAATAACCCGCCAGATTGAGTGGTGGCCATCAAATTCTTCCTTCCTTACCTACATTTAATTATACGCGTCGCGTGTGAGCTTCCGGATGTTTATCAGTGTTAATTAAACGCAGGACAAACGTTATTCGACGCGATTGTGTAAACTTGAGTTTTTGAAAATTTGCGTACCCATCAAGATGGACAAATTTGTGAAGGGTCGACAGAAAGATTGAGAAAACTGGGGAAAAGAAAAGTGTGCCGGAAAATGTGACAACGAAAAAGAGCGAAAATATTTTGAAGCATATCTCGAGTTGCATCAGAAAAGTTAATTGCATCAGAAAAGGACGAGTTACTTCCGTTTTGTCCATTGGACTCCACAGCTCTTAGCAATGAATCAATGAATCCGAGCAAGTTAAAACGGCACGTTGAAACAAAACATGCAGATCATCGGAACAAGCCAATCATTTTCTTCGAGAATTTGCGTTTAGATCTTCAAAAACAATCGAAGGAACCGAAAAAATGCACAGCTGTACCTGATCAAGCTCACTCCGCCGTTTCAAGATTGCTCAGCTTCTAGCGAAAAAGAAAAGAATCTCATACCGAAGCTGAAGAAGTTATTAAGCCAGCATTGAAAATTGCAGCAGAATGCATGCAGTCAAATGAAGCTGTTGAAATACTTAAGCATGTTCCACTGTCATCGAAAACCATCGCAAGAAGAATTCTACTGTAGAGTATATATGTTACAGTCAAAGTGTGAAATCAGGCAATGTTGACATTGCCTGAAACTTTTAGGAAATGTCGACATAAGCCGTTTCACTCGGGCACTGTCGACATTGACTGAAATGTTTAGGCATTGTTTAACAATGCCTGAAATTTGCCCAATTTTTATACACACATTTCCTGAAATCTTTATCTATTATGGAAAGCATAATTTTCTTTAACTTGGACTTAGAAGATCTGAGGCTTCGCTGTCAGGGCCATATTAAGGCTGAGGGGGCTGTCGCTGTATCCCTATAGCTGTGAATAACTGCGGGAAGTCTTTTCAAGGTGTCGCCTGTTGGATGTACCCCTCGCTGTCAGTGTCAACAACTGGGCGGCATTTGGGTAACGGGACACCTGAAGAACTGATGCTTCGCTGTATCCCTGTAACAGTGAATAACTGCGGGAAGTCTTCTTCAAGCCCTGTCATCGGCTGCAAATTGAGTACAATTCTTTAAACTCACAGGTATTTATGATTTTTTACCATAAAATCGGCAGGCCTATACAAGAATAGTCGGTGCCTATTCTGATTTAAATAGCACAACCAGAAGTACTGTTCTCTCTTTCTCTATTGTTCGGGGCCGAGATGTCCAAGGCCCAGATGTCCCGTTACCCAAAAGTTGTCCGGGGCCCAATCGGCAGTACCCAATTAGCTGGATCCGGGTCTTTATTGCATTAGAAACTTATAAAGTTTTAGTTGACTTCATTAATGCTGTAGAACTGTTTTATATGACTGCTTTTTCTTTATTGCGTTAGAGCCTTATAAAGTTTTTTGGAATTCATTCCTTTATTGCATTTGAAGTTTTTACAGTTGTGTATAACTTTTTTCTATTACTGCCTGTTTTTTTATTTCATTTGAACCTATTAAAGTTTTTGGCACTTCTTAAGGTTTCAGAACTGTTTTATGTTACTTATTATGCTATTCCATCACAGATAAAGATTTCAGGAAATGTGTGTATAAAATTTGAGCAAATTTCAGGCATTGTTAAACAATGCCTAAACATTTCAGTCAATGTCGACAGTGCCCGAGTGAAACGGCTTATGTCAACATTTCCTAAAAGTTTCAGGCAATGTCAGCATTGCCTGATTTCACACTTTGACTGTAACATATAGACTATTTTATAGTTTTTATACTATACTAACTATACTAGTATTAATAGGGGTGTCGTGGTGAAAATTTTGTTTGTTATCAGGATGCCTGGGACCAAAAAGTCTGCCCGACACTGATTTAAATATACGGAATACATTTTTTATACATTACGTGTTTAGAGGGGCGTAATCCTGCCATCATCATTGGGGGATAGAATAAGTTTTTTAAAGTATACCCACCCATAAATATGGAAATCTCCCATTTGGGGTATTGCATATTATGGTGGTTTTTTTTAATCGCCCATGAAATACGTTAACAGCATACTGACATTGTCTGGTATATAGGACTAACTTGCACGGATGTAGCATAAAGCAGGTTGAGACTGAGTGTCCTAACTTATACATAGTGTCTTAACTTTGTAGGCATATACGTTTAGGAAACTGATAGTCTAATACAAGTATGCCTTAGTATACTTGCCTACTTGCCGAATATTGGGGGCGGGAGAATAAGCGATGCTATATTCCCTCTTCACTAATTATTGGGTGGGACTGTCCCCTTCGTGATTTACTTCCGTGCGGTGTTTCATATGCTCAATATTATACTGCATATCAGGCTATTACTTATACAGTATGAGTATTAAATGAACAACTAATGAATATTTGCAATAAACAGTGGGCTTGGGCCTTTATATCATATTACATATATACTACAGGGCCGCCGAGAGAAATTCCGGGCCCCGGAACAAAAAAATGTGCGGGCCCTTAAGAAAAAATTATCAAGTCTCCGAAAAACCTGACAAGCAAAAAACCTTATAAACTCTCAAAAAAACAGCCTGACAAGCAAAAAAACGATATCAACTCTCCTAAAACAGCCCGACAAGCAAAAAACCTTATCGTCACCGGGTCCGGGCCCCTGAAAACTCCATGGGCGCAGGTACAATGTACCGGCTGCACCCCCTCTCCTCAGACCTGCATATATAGAGATAGACTCAGATAGTTGCATACAATCTTTATATACAAGTTCCTTGCATTTATATGTGTGTGCGTGTATGTGTGTGTGTGCGCGCGCGCGCGTGTAAACTTTTGATATGCAATACTAATTTTAATTGGAACCACGAAGTAGAAACAACTTACTCACTTACTCTCTCATCTATAGGGTGATTATGTTTGACGGTTACAAGTTGGTACTACACGAGAAAGATCAAAAGCAAGAAGTATCAGTTTCGCAGAACGTTGAACGCAGAATCCAACGATGTATGACAATAGAGCTACAGTATTTTTCGGAGGCTTGGCTGAGATATAGATAGGGGGCGTGTTAATCGCCCCTTTGAAGAAGACGCTGCGAAACTAATGTATATCTCAGCGGTGCGTGACTTAACCAACCACGGTTCTCATCTGGTCTTTGAAGTTGCGCGTTGCGTTTAGTAACAGACTCAATCGCACTTCATATAGAAGGACTTCTGGCAAAACCGAAATCGACGAATAGAAGGTTACACTGAGTTACAAAAAATTTTTTTTTCATTAACTGATAAAAATTGTGGTGATTTAATACAATTAGGCTATGCTGAATCCAAATATAACCACCAAAATCTTCTATCACGTCAGAATTTTTAGTTATGAGCAAATAGAAAAATTGCATTAGTCTACTATAACTGAAGCACATGTCATTATAGGTGATAGCTACTAATTGCACGCTCTCTTTTCAGGAAACACTCTTGACCTCAACCATTTCCTCTTGTAACAGGTTCTGCTGTCTTGCTGCAACATCCAGCAGAAATCACCCAGCTTAGTTGGACTATAGTGCACTTGGTACCACTGTTCCATGACCGTGATTTCCTGGTGAAACCGTTCCCCGTGCTCATCGCTGACATCGCCCAGGTTCTCAGGAAAGAAATCGAGGTGCGAGGGGAGGAATTGCATCTTTAACGACATGTTAGCTCCCAATTGTTGGTAGTCACTGATCAGTTTTTTCACCAGCTCCTTATAGTTGCAAGCCTTCCTATTTCCCAGAAATCCACCAACCACGTCTTTGAATGATCGCCAATGGTACCGACTCCACTGATGTCAACTTTGCTTCTAACTCTGTATAAAGTATCACCTGTCTGATCTGTGGGTCAATGAAAATGCCTTCTTGTATCTTGGCCTCACTGATCTTTGGAAATGCACTCCTCAAGAAGCGAAAGCCGGCACCTTCTTTGTGAAGCGCTTTGACGAAATTCTTCATTAATTTAAGGCAAGCTTAATGTGGAATGGAGGAAGTTTTACGTTGTCTTCGCCTGGATTGTATTTAGTTCTAGAAGGCCACTGTTGAACTGAATAGCGCTGATGTCTGGCACGGCTATCCCAAAGACAGAGGAAACAGCAGTGTTTAGTGTATCCACTTTGCATTACTGTAACAAGACCAACAACCTTCAAGTCACCACAGATACTCCACTGTAACTCTCTGTACCTGATGAGATCGAGAACTGCCAGCATGCTTTCATAGGATTCCTTAACCCCAGCTGCATGAACAAGAGGTACTGATGGTTGTTCATTTCCTATATAAGGAAGTACCGGGTACAGCTTTTAAGCTGGCTTTACAGGGGCCAATAAGAAGATGCCAGTTGTCAGAATTGTGACTGTAGCCAAGTGTGACGAACAATCAATTTATAATTTTGAAGTAACAAATCTGATCCTGCATAGTGAAGAACTGCGACAGACGTTTATTGCGATGTCGATAGTGACGTTTACATCAGCATGTAATATATTCCATTGTTTAAGACATGAACCCAGCAGCTCTGACTGTCCTTTAGTTGAATTAAGATCGCGTACAAGGTCCCTGAGATCTGATTGATTAATGAGATGTGGTATACCAGCAGAATATTCGTCTTGTTGCTGAGGAGGTTGCACCTCTTTCACTGTCCTCAGACTGCTCACGTAACTCATGGAAATTCTGTCGTGGGTTAAGTACCGTTAGGTCATCCCCATGAGGAACTGGTCTGATGGCAGATGGAAGGTTTGGGTACTGTATTGCACTTCTGCTCTTGATTGAACATCTAATAATGTTAGTTAAACAAAAGTAACAGTCAGTATTATGATCCTTGGGCTCTCGCCAAACCATGGATATAGTAAAGGACATTTTGCGTTTCCTTTAAGCCACTGAGTTGCACGTTATGCAAATAACATGTGGCGACCAAAGTTTTGTCTTGATCGCCTACCTTCATACCGAAGTACTGGTGGTAGGCAAACTTCACTAGTGATGATATGGTCTTTACCTTGTGCTTCATGATGTACGATCCACACACATAGCAAAAACAATTCACTCTTGTCACGCATGATCGTCTTGATGCCATTTCAATTATAGGCCTAATACTTTAAAATTATTTTATCAAACTCTTCCAAAAATAGACAAAGACACTGATTCATAAAGTAAACATTATTTTATACAATTATAAATAAAGCAGACATATTTAAATCAGATCAAAATTTCCCGTAAAACACATGTTAAACTATACAGTATATAATGCACGACATGACACTCTGACAGTATACACACATGCAAAACATTTAGATGGGGATAACTTTTAAACCTGACGTGCTAGAGCAAAACCGCTTACAGATTTGGAATCAGCGTGTCATATCCCATCTGAATCACCTATTACCTTCTCGGTTAAGAAAATCATGTTTTCCAGTGTTATCGAATGGAAATATCGTAGTTTCTATTCTAGTGAAAACGTCTGATGAAATACGCAAAATGTGTGGGAAATAAAATTTTACTGAAGAACACGATGCCCTAGTCAACTTTTGATTGACAGCTGTCAACGACGCTCCCATGACTGAGTCTCAGCTTCGCAGCTTCATCCGTTTGCCGAACTAAATGCAATGAAGGACAAGAGTATATACGAATTCTGACTCACTTGTGTTTAGAATTTACAATCGGAGATTACGAGTGAGGTCAAGGATATCACTAAGATGGCACTGTAGAAGTTCGCTGCTGCTGATGACGATGATGATAGTGATGATGATGATGATGATGATGATGATGATATTCTAATGGTCAGTGGTGAGTGATAGCGGTTCATAAAAAGTTTGCACCGTTTCTAAACCCCCAGAGATGCTAAAGGGTCCTTCAAAATGACCCATTCGATTCATGATCCATTATCATTACCATTATCATTACCTCTGTAAAGCGCCCTTGTTCGCCCTTGTTTTTGGTTATGCTACTGCATGTTTACGGCGCTATATAAATAGTCCAGTATACAATACAATATCATATCTACTAGGCATCGCTGTTTTAATAAGTTATGGCTTCGAGGATTGCTTCGAGTTACACTGTTTTGGAGTTGCCAAGCGAAGCGGATCGTCACAAGACACTCATGAGAGGAAAATAGAAAATATTAATATTTTGTCCGTTGACTTTAAAAACGCGAGCATTTTCGCGAATCTGACGAAGAACTATAGGCCTACTGTAAACGATTAACTGCACGCTGAGAACCCGTTCGTATACACTAGTCAAAGAAGAGCGGAAGACGCAAAAGACCAGTTGTGGATGTGTTTTGGGAAATTCTCACCATGGACTGTTTCGTTGTCGGAGTTGTTTTGTCTTGCGTCGTGCTGTTTTATGGGGGCCGCGTGCCTACTTTCTGGGCGCCGTAAATTCAGAAAATTAATGACGGTCAACAATAATTTTCCCAAACGTCGTAAACAGAAGCCGTCGTGAATTCGCCGCTATACGCTGTTCCGTCGATTATAAACTCAGCGAGAAAGAATTCACTCTCACGGAATTATCACAAAGCTATAGAAACATACTCCGGATAGACACATATAGCCTACGTTAGATAAACAAATGCAAAAACAACTCGAAATACAATGGATAATTAACCTATCTTCTTTTGGAAAAAAAACTATCAGACGAAAGCGCAATTTCCATTAACAGCTATGCTCGAGAAGTTTATTCATTGTCGCATTTGTATGGGAAGGGTTGAAATTCCCGGTCAGTACTTACTGACCCTCCCCCCTCCGATCTATTCTACGTGTACAGATAGCGAGCGAAGAGCTGTCGTTAATCCGTGTCGTTCATGCTGTCGTTAATACTTATTTACAGTATCTAGTTTATTTAGCATGATGAAATAACTATAGAAATTCTTTTCTCCGCTGGTCTTATTTTGTCCTTTCCCCGACTGGCCTGATTCTTTATCCCTGTTCCCCATTGGTCTGGAAAGAGTCAATAGACAACAGTGGACGTGCGATCAACAGCCTGAGATACGCTGAAGATATCGTTCTGATTACAACTTCGACAAATTCATTACAGGAACTGATAGACAAAGTGGATTTTGCATCGAGGGAACTTGGCCTTGAAATTATCATTAACCCCTTAACTGGGTATTTAACTGTGACTCAATGTAAAATGGACGGATATATCCGGGGTCCCCAGTTAAGGGGTTAAAAAACACAAAGGTAATGGTAGCTGCAGACAAAAGGATCAAAATCAACATCACGTGTCATGGACATCCTCCTGAACAAGTGGAAACCTTCCTTTATCTTGGTTCACTAATTACAGAGGAAAATGACTGCAGCTCTGAAATAAGAGCAAGGATTGGCATTGGGCGTTCAGCCATAAAGACGTTCAGTCTATACATATTATTAAGAAACGCATGATGGAAGCACTGGTCTGGCCTATTGCAACGCATGGAGCTGAAGCTAGCTTGGACGTTAAAGAAGGCAGATCAGAAAAGAATCACTGTTTTCAGATGACAGCTTTCAGAAGAATGATGTCCATCAGCTGGAAAGAACATAGAACAAATGCCTCAATTATAGAAGAACTTGGGGAAAATAGGCGTCTATACTCAGTTATCCAACACAGAAAAATAAATATTCGATCACATAGTAAGAGCAGACAATCTATGTACGACGTTACGGCATGGCAGAAGGAAGAGAGGCCGTATATATTATGGATTAATATAAAAACAACGTAGACGATGTGGACCCTATATATATATATATATATATATATATATATATATATATATATATATATATATATATATATATATAGGGTGGTGCAAAAAATACCGAACTATTCACATACAGGTTTGCCTTTAATATTGTCCAGTTTTTTTGCGCCACCCTGTATATTTATCTGTCTCCGGACACTTTTTTTTTTGTAATAAGTCCTGACGGGAACTATATATATATATATATATATATATATATATATATATATATATATTGACATTTATATTCTTTATAATACAAAAATCACTTGATATTATTATAGGATTTTAAATATTTAATATCGCATTTGTTCTTTGATATCAGCAATATTCGGAAAGTCAACATACCTTTGCAGGGAATATCTGATGTGAAGCCTGAAAGACAAAAAGAGAAATGAAATTATTATTGGTTGAGATTCTATACGAGTCTACGTGATCAAATGGAATTTTAAACTGACGAGGACCAATCAATTAAAACAGAAAGCAGATTGTTAATATTTTACTTCCGTTTAGAAGTCAAGCAGTTTAAAAAACTCAAAATCAACCACATTAAATAAAATCCTTTTTATTCACCGGCAAAGAATAGTGCATAATAAAAAACGAAATAAAATTTGTAGTGCAAGGGCTGCTGACAAACGGAACCATTTGGACGAAAAGACAATAACAGTTGGAACAATAAATGGATTCAAATGTTTATCTTGAGCTTTACAGCATGCTGTACCGTAGGCCTATAGGCTATTCTTTAGCGGCTAGTGGCTTTGTAACCTCTACCGTGGTGTACAAAAGATTAAACCGAAAAACATTGAAAATAAAATGAAAATTCGAACCACAGTTACATTCTCGAAACTCATGGGCATGGCGACGGGGGAAGGGGGTATACCGGTATATATACCCCCTAAAATCAGACTACCTTGAAATTTTCAACGTGTTTTTTAAGATTTTCGATGTTTTTAAAGATTTATACCCCCAAATCACATTATACCTCAAATCAAATTCCTGGTTACGCCCCTGCCGAAACTGTCAAAATGTCGAAGACGTATATGCGAACGATAACATTACGTGAGTCATGCCCTAAAGAAGAAAGGGAGAAGAAGAAGAAGAAGAAGAAGAGCAGATGAAACACTAAACGGGGGGTTGATAGGAAAAAGACATGACCGTCGCTTGAGATGCTGCCACTGCAAACGTATAAAGTCAAGTTGTCCCGTGGGCAGGACCTTCAGCGTCCAAGAATCTTCAAAGGAAAACGTTTCTGTCCGCATTACCATCCGAATCAATACCTGTCAAGCAGCTGTCGGTCAGCATTAGACATGAAAGCCAATGAGATTAATAGAATCTGAATTGGATTGTTAGCAATTGCAGCTGTCGCCTCAGAGCTGGTAGAACTTATATAAAAACGCAGAATTTTATATAGAATACCGTCAAAAGTCTATCAGACACTGATTATAATTAATTAATTAATAACTGAATGCAAAAAAGCAGAGATCAGTTTGGACGTATACAGTATCAATTCGCTTATGATCCGGCGAAGCAAGACGGTGTCGATGTCATCATGACGATGACATCGACACCGGAAGACGTCGACGGAACTTCTGACGGACCATTAGAGACCGAGTCATAATTAGATTAACTACTGCATTGGCGCTGACTTGGATGAAAAAGTAGGAACCCAACCCATATACTCATGGGCGCCCAAATAAATTTTTCCAGGAGGGACAAAATACATTTTAACACAATGGTCACGGTTAATATTTTAGCAAGGTTTTCAAATTTCAATGTGAAATATTGGTATTTGCATTTTCCAGGGGGCATGCAAGTGCCCCCTCTTGCCCTAATGTGCGGGCGCCCATGCATATACCTTTCTCCGTTCAATACCGCTGCGGCATCTTCAAAGGCAGTAAGCAACAACGAAGACACCGAGGAAGAGGTGACTAACTGTGACAACCCCCCCCCCCCCCCCCAACCCCCGTCCCCGGACGTTTGCTGCCGTTCTCCAAACAGTGGACGTTGCTCGCCGATTTATGTTGACTAATGGCGGAACCTACTTTATATGCACTTGAAACCCAGATTGCTTACATCGGCGATCAGTTGATTATTATTTTGATCGAAAATAGGTCTGAATAGCAATGTGTACACAATAGTACAGTACATATATGTCTTTGTCGTTGAAAATTTTAACGATCTTGTTACACTTAATCCTACAGCCTACTTAGGGTAAGTGGATACTCCGCTTAACTGGATACTGTCGTGACGGTCTCAGGACTATCCAGTAAAGCGGAGTCGACTGTACAGTGTAGGACCTATACACATAGGCCTATATGCACGACTTCCTGTTGTGCTGATTAATTCTGGAGCGAAATTACACGAAACACGGGTAAATATTTGCGCGATTCGATTAATTTCTTCGAACGTCCATCGACACCGGAACCCGTTATCGGAACTTCTGACGCGAGAAACGAAAGCCATTATCCTCGAGCACCGTCTTGCTCTCTGTAACACCCCGGTTAGTTATTGCCGGGTTTTTCTTGAAAGCGGTCAACGTAATTAATTCGAAAATCGGCTGTGGAATTAGTCTCTGGACACTGCC
This sequence comes from Metaphire vulgaris, assembly GCA_018105865.1. Classification (NCBI taxonomy): domain Eukaryota; kingdom Metazoa; phylum Annelida; class Clitellata; order Crassiclitellata; family Megascolecidae; genus Metaphire; species Metaphire vulgaris. The sequence continues at coordinate 7,127,877 of CM030837.1, forward strand.
CGGAGAAGATGAAAGCACAGCGGGGGACGCAAACGAATACCACCAGAGGAGAAGTTGAGGAGAGAGAGAAAGGATGGGGATGAGGCAGCTGCTAAAAAATATGTCAACAGAAAACCAGAAAACAGATGAAATGACAGAGCGCAAAATCAATAGCGTTCTTTCGATGGCAACGTTTGAACGATGCGCAAATATGGCTTCAGTCACGATCTAGAGAGAGAGAGAGAGAGAGAGAGAGACAGACAGACAGACAGACAGACAGACAGACAGACAGACAGGGACAGACAGACAGAGACAGAGAGACAGACAGAGACAGAGACAGAGACAGAGACAGAAAGAGAGACAGAGACAGAGACAGAGAGAGACAGAGACAGAGAGAGAGACAGACAGACAGGGGCAGACAGACAGAGACAGAGAGACAGACAGAGAGAGAGAGAGAGAGAGAGAGAGAGAGAGAGAGAGAGACAGAGAGAGAGAGAGAGAGAGAGAGAGAGAGACAGAGACAGAGACAGAGAGACAGAGACAGAGACAGAGACAGAGACAGAGACAGAGAGAGAGAGAGAGAGAGAGAGAGAGAGAGAGAGAGAGAGAGAGAGAGAGAGAGAGAGAATAGACGTTTACGGTGTGACTTTCATGTATTCTCACGTATTGAATTCGGCATTAATTTAACGTGGTAAAAGTAATTTGGTGATTTATGCAGAATTGCCTACGTGCATAAGCGCACGTATCCTACGACCTTCCCTTTCTCTTCTTCTAGATTATAGAAGAAAGATTAATGCATGTGGAATCGGGCTTTCCAACACAACTACCAAAGCTTTCTAATTTCACTATATAGCCGATTTCTAAAATTTAAAAAGAGCGGGGGCTAACATGAAAACGACAAATAATATACCACATAAAGTTGATATATTATTTGTTATTTGTTTGTTATCTTGATGCTCTATTAGATAAAAACAATCAATCCATACAGACCCGTTTTACGTGCCACTTAAGTGCACGCATACAATGCGCGATGCTACCGCTGCTGTGTTTGGAAACATCATTGCAACTGCAAGCGACATTGAACCTAAGCAAACTCTTAATTCTCTTCATTGCTATAAGCGGAATTCGTGGCACTGATCCTAATCACTGATATGGTCCCTTGCGATTTTGCTTTGTTGCGAAATTCACGTTTCGAGTTTCAAAGTTCCGGCTGTAATCATTAGGCCTATAATGGGAAATCACCTTCGAACAACGATTGCGAAAGAATACTCTATGAAATCAGAAATATCCAATTAAATTTTATGAAAGGCCAAATTTTTCTGTGACTCGTGTCCGAGGGCCAGATGTTTTCGAAAAATGTAGTTTGTTTGTAGGCAGGTCTAATAGGAAACATTTAAGTCCAGAAAAATAAAAGAAAAAGATGGACGGATAACATCAAGCAGGATCTGGAAACAAAGAACGTTACAGTCGTAGAAGGATGATGCAGATTGACGCAATATATAGAGCAAAGTGGAACTGTTTCATATCTAACTATTGTTGCCATTCAGGCAGAAAGTGAAGATGATGATGAAGTTGAAGTTGAAAAGACATTTGAAATCTTTCCTAAATATTAGAAAAAGTCATCTATCTATCGTTCCAGTTCTTTTCGGGCCATTTCGTACCCCTCGGCGGGCCGAATCCAACCCTCGGGTCGCCATTTGAATAGCCCTGCTCTATGGTAATTCCGTCGCAGTTCGAAGTCAATTCGACGTCCTTTCGATTGCATTCTATCGATCAATCTAAGCGACCGACTAGTCGACTATAGTCGAATGCGGACCAGTCAATCATATGCAGCACTGCAACTGTGTTTCCCTATACGATTAATATTATCGACTGGACCCCGCGGTTTGTACGGTTAAATGCAGACCGTGTCTAAGATCTTTCAGCAGACTTCTTCAGATCCTCTTCCCCGCGAAAGGGTAGAACTCTTGCAAGCTTCAAATAAATTGCGACGATTAATGTACGAGTCATTGAAAAAGACTCTCAACCATGTAGTCTTTGATCGAATATTTATTACGATTGGGGGGGGGGCGGGGGGTGGTCGTTGATTATTGCAATGATTGTGTTGGTAAAGAAATATGTTTCATGTTTTGGTTGTTCTCATATAGATTCCATAGGTTTCAAGACTTGGCAACCGCGCTGCTGGATGTCTGTTTAACGGGAGTCTGGAGTGAGTGTACACTCTACACTCTATAGAGATATATAGAGACAGTGAGACAGAGATAGACAAAGGCAGAGAGAGAGAGAGAGAGATACAGAGGGGGATTTGAATAAGGTAGTGTTTGTTGACAAACTGATAACAACACTACTTGGTATATAGGACTCGGAAACAAGTACCTGGGTTCAGAAGACATCAAGACCAGAAACCTGTGATGACTAAACAAGTGACCACAGATACAAGAATAGCAAAGCAGCTGTTTCTACTGATCCAGTGGCGTAGGCAAGGGGGTTTATGGGATTAAAACCCCTCTTGGCTGCCGAAAGCAAAATATTTTTAACGAGTTTCCATGCATTTTTAATTTTTAAATTTTTTGAGGCGTCTTTGGGGGTCAAAACCCCATCTTGGGTATAATGTAATGTAACGGTGTTTAAGAGGCGAGGACCTTTTTTGCTTGTCAGGAAAAAACTGAAAAATGAGAGATAATAACGTTTTTTGCTTGTCAAGATTTTTGGAAGGTTGGTTACGGTAATACGGTGAAAAGTGAAAACCAAACCCCCTTCCGAAATTCTGGCTACGCCACTTTACTGATCAAATCAAACCATGGATTCGATTGACAAGAAAATCAACATTTTTTTGACAAAATGGAGAGTGGAGAAAAGCGATATACAAGATGCAGTAAAATCTAAAGATGATGATGATGATGATGATGATGATGATGATGATGATGATGATGATGAAAATGATGATGCGAGCGATGGTGATGGTTACGGTGACGGTAATTATGATGATGATGCTGCTGATGATGATGGCGATGATGCTGGTGATGATGATGATGATGATGATGATGATGATGATGATGATGATGATGATGATGATGACACCTCACCTATCCGGTTGAGTTTTGCGTCTGGAGGAGTGTGTCTGACTGTGTTCATCCGTAGATTCTGGAGTCCGGCGCCGGGGACATTGCGGAGAGCGGCCTGCAAGCCCTTCGGTCGGACGGCCTCCACCGGTTGAACCCTTCGCCTCTTCTTCGGCAGCTTGGCCCGTGCCTGGGTGTGCGAGTAGAACAAGGCGAAGTTGCTGACGATGACGGGGACCGGGAGGGCGATGGTCAGCACCCCGGTCAGAGCGCAGATCGACCCGACGAACATCCCGAGGTAGGTCTTCGGGACCATGTCCCCGTACCCGACCGTCGTCATCGTAACGATCGCCCACCACAGACCGACCGGAATCGATTTGAAGTCGTTGTCCGGGTTATTCTCCGTCTTCTCGGCGTAGAAGACCAGCGAGGCGAAGACGACGATGAACAGGACGAGAAAGAAGACGAGGAGACTCAACTCGTGAGCGGACGCCTTGAACGTGTGGATGAGGATCTTGAGACCGGGCGAATGGCTGGTCAGCTTGAAGAGACGCATGATGCGGATGATGCTGAGAAATTCCATGACCTCGTTCTCCTTGTTCAGGTAGGTGACGATGAAGTCCAGGTAGAAGGAGAAGGTGGCGGCGAAGTCGATGATGTTGACGGGCGTCCGGATGAACAGGAGTTTGTTGTGACAGACGACGAAGCGGATGATCAGCTCGAACGTGAACCACGCGTTGCAGATGCATTCGATGTAGAAGAAGGCCTCGTGGGGTTCACTGTCATCGGACGGTGGTGTTGTTGTTCGTCGTCGTCGTCGTCGTCGTCGTCGTCGACGAATAATTTCTGACCGAACGTGCGCCGCTGGTATTGCTGCTGTCAAATGCGTTGGAGGAGACGTCCCGGGAAAAGACGGGGGCGTCGGTGTCGGTATTATTGGCCGGATAGCGATAGACGCGCATGGCATTGTGCGTTTTCAGACAGAACGACAGGATGGAAACAACGATGAAGAACACTGATATGGTTGCTACAATCTGCCAACAATAACAACAACATCACAACCACCATAAAATCGAAGTATCGAAATCAATAAATCACATTTTGCTAGCGGGGCTTTATACAATCAATATGAGTATATGTACTTTCTGTGGTTACTTTCATCCAATAAACTAAATCACTTCCTACTTGATCCCTAAATAACTCCTAATTTCCATCTTTTATATGTCATGTAATTATAAATTTTGAGGTTGGCCAATTTTACGGGATACAAATCCCTTAGGTCAACCCTTTTTCTCGACTGATTTCTGTACTTTTTACGTCTGCGAATTATAGTATTGACTATATAAACGTATATAATACTTTTTTCTATAAGACCTAGATCTACTTTATATTCTCATTAATTAATATTATTACGAGATTATTACTTTTTTGTTATTTGCACAAATTTGATGTTGAAAAATTATTCAACATATTTCTGTTCAAGTATACAGTACAGTTATTCATGGTTTATACTATAGTTAAGCTGTCTACTCTTGAAATGTTGAGAAAATAAATTTGATTTGATTTTGATTTGGATGCTGCAAATTCTACATCAATTAGATATTGTTGTTGGTCGGATTAATTAACCCCTTAACTGGGGACCCCGGATATACCCTCCATTTTACATTCAGTTACAGTTAAATACCCAGTTAAGGGGTTAAAATGTAAGTGAATGATTTTGAACCATAGCTGGTCGTTCCTCCTCCTTCACGGACGGTGAAATTTTGAGAAAGATCGTTCACGTAAGGAAATACTATTCTTTGGAACGCGTTACCCGGTGACGTAGCAAGAGAGTCGAACCCGAAATTATTCGCAAAGAAACTCAAAACTCGCCTATATCAGACGTCGTATGGACTGTAAAGCGCTCCTGACTTTGGCCTTCTTCCATGTATTTTGCGCTATAGAAATTTGACTTGTAAACTAAACTATACTAAACATAGATGTAATAAACGTTTTTTACGTTTTTTTATTTTTGTAACCTTTTTAGCGTTTTTTATTATTTCTTTAACCTTTTTAACTTCTATGTTTTGAAACATGTCGGCAACGGGCGTTATTGGGTCAACGTTTTTGCTTATTCTAAGTGGACAGACTGCATTTCTGAGTATTACAAGTTTCTTATTAAATCACTAAAGGGACTTCTATTTTCCGACGTCTGCCTGCCTCTTGCTGTGTGTCTGTACACCCGTCTGTTCGGATTCCTGATTCGATGTCTGGATATCCGCGCCATTCACATTTGATTGCAATTTCTCTTTAATTAGCATCTATTTAGAATTCAATCTGCTGCGGCTTGCAAACAACGGCAACAATGGAGCCGTGCATTCGAGGCGTTCCACAGCCGCGTTGAACGACGATGTCTCTCTGTGCAGGTCTTTCACCGTGTCCTGTTTGCCTTGAAATCATCGGCCGGTCACTAAGTACACACATCGAGTATTTCCTTTTTACGTCAGACGATTTTTGTCGCCAGAGGACGTTCGTCGTTCGATGTCCCTTTCATTATTAGATCGGCGTCTCGGATTTTCAATCGGTTCATGGAAATGTTTACCCTGATTTTTTATATTTTCGTTTGCTTTGCCATCGGGTAAAACCGATCGCCCGACGAATGAAACATTCTGAACCAGCATCACGTTTCGAATACGAGCGTAAAAATCACGACATAAGCAATGAATCCGGTGGCAAACACAGGGACACCCCTGAATTGGCCGCTGTCGGGCAATTAAAACATTGGGGGCGCAGACCAGAAGTTCCGGAAATTGCAAAGTATTTTCCAGTGTAAAAATTAAAAACAGTCGTTCGGAAATCTATCGACATCGTTCAACAAATGCAACACGAAAGAACTATGATTTGGAAGTTTGGCCATGGGTTTGAATACGAATACAAACACATATTATAGGCTACATACTGGAATCAGGGGCGTCATTTGGGGGGCCCGTGGCCCCAAGGAAATGAGCAAATAATGTAAAATGTATTAAATAAATAAATAAATGTGAAGTGTGCAAAAATCGAGAACAAATGCCCAAAATTTGCCAAAAATGTAAAAATTTATAAATTTTCCAAAATTGACCCAAAAATTGCCCAAAATTGCCCGGATTAGGCCAAAATTAGCCAAAAAATCATGTCGCCCAAGAAAAGTGTGAAATGGCGCTACTGACTGGAATTTGTCACGAATCCGTTGAAATTGCAATAAATTGCGACCTTTCCAAATTAGCTTCAAACATTTTAGAATACTGAAATTTGCATTTAACGAGTAAAGTCACATCACGCTCACGGTTAGAGCATTTTCATATACAGTATAAATAGCGAAAATCTACAGTACAGTCTACTAATGACTGAAGATAAGACGTAAACATAAGTATAGCTGACTTATGATTCCGTACAATATACTTGGCCATGTGCTATAACGATCTTCTTTTTTAAAATGGTATAGTCTATCTTACAATTCAGATACTATACGGGACTTTTGATGTTTTTTCAGAAACATTTTACAATTAAAATATTTGTGCCACGCTTATCTGTAAATTATCCAATGCCTGCACATCTTTTTACTTCCCTTTTCAGTTTTATCCATATAAAGCAATAATTTTTAGATAAATTCTGAATCCCGAACTAGATCTTATTTTCCTAGAAAAATGCACTGCGTTTTGATGTGGTATACATCACTCGATAGTACGACAGCACAATTTTTAACTGCATTCAGAACACTTTTGATCCAGCAATGCCAATCGCTGCATCTTATAAGACACCTTTAGACCAGTACTTGTTGAAGTCTCCAGTTTTAGTCCAGGTGCTTTCGATTTTTCATTTTCACTACCTACCTGGGGCCTACTGACGCAGTGAACTTTACAGTGACAATAGTATCATAATTTTTAAAACAATATCAAATAGGAAAGACGTCTTAGAATAATATTGTCTATTTGGCAGTTTATTTCAGTTTGACGTTGGCCGTCAGAAAACCTATAAATCGTGATCTGCTTCAAATCTGATCTTGTAATAATAAAGACCGTTGTGCAATTGCTGAACTTTGATGGTCTGATTTAATATTTCTAAAATTTAAAATTTAAATTTCAATTATCGTCAAAAATCATCATCGTCATCAATATCATCAATATCATCATCATCACCACCATCATCAGCATCACCAGAATCATCACTATCATCATCACCATCATGATCATGATCATGATCATGATCATCATCATTATCATCATCTTCATCATCAGCAGCAGCATCATCAGCATCAATATCATCATCCATCATCATCATCATCATCATCAATATCATCATCATCGTAATCGTCGTCGTCATCATCATCATCATCATCATCATCATGAAGCCGGTTGTGGCCTATCACCCTCCATAGTTCCCGATTTTGCGCGGTTTCGGCGTTTTAGGCGTTAATCCGCAGTCCGATATAGTTCATTCTCGATTTTTCGCGGTTTCGGCGTTTTAAACCGTTAATTAATTAAGTCACGATATAGTTTCATTCTCTCTATTCAAGGTGGCGTGAAGAGGCCATTGGGGTGAGACGGAGACGCAATGGCGTGGTGGACCTGGCTCCATGCGAGGCACTGGAATGCTCCGCAGTCCGCTCACTGCCTGCAGTATAGTTCCATATATTTGACGTCCGTTTCGCTGAAATCACCGATCTCATCTTGCTGTCCGTCCATGAGATGGCAAAACGTGTCGGCCGCATGAGAGATTAAAGTACTAATCTAATAAATGGCCAAATATTAAACTTCTATAGCGCCACTTCATAATGCGCAGGACTCAGGAGCATCAGCCGATGGCACGCCAAATCAAAATCGTTCAGGATCCAGGTAAAATCCAGGGTATCCGGCCGGACAACCAGGTGACAACAGCCTATGGAGGATAAGCCAGGTCAAAAGACGGGTATTTGATATTTTGTTCTAGAAATTGATAGTGAATTCGCAATGAGTTCCAGAATTTGGGGGCGGCCACTGAGAAAGCACGAGTAGGCCGATCAGGAATGGACCGAATACTCACCAGTAGACCTCTGCACCTGCAGGCTCTGTCATGAGTAGCAGGACCCGGGCTATAGATTCACCCGTAGGCTGAATGCCCGTAGGGCCGGCCCTGTGCTGGTCATCAGCCTACAGATGGCTAAGCCATTCATCGGCGGACGGTGGTCATTCATTCTGCCGAACCTATGGTTACCTTCGCAATGTTGCCATTGCTGCCCATTTTACCACCGCAATCGAGTGAAGGCTGAGTCAACCCCAGGCTCCTGGCTCTTGCGAGTCTTGAACTCGCTTTCGTCGGTTCTACAGTCCAATGATGTTACCACTCTTCTATCTTTCCGCCCAGGACCCATTTGCCAGTTGCTAATCACATCAATTCAATCTATTCTATTCTATTCTATTCTATTCCATTCTATTCCATTCTATTCTATTCTATTCTATTCTATTCTATTCTATTCCATTCTATTCCATTCTATTCCATTCTATTCCATTCTATTCCATTCTATTCTATTCTATTCTATTCTATTCTATTCTATTCTATTCTATTCTATTCTATTCTATTCTATTCTATTCTATTCTATTCTATTCCATTATTATTCCATTCTATTCTATTCTATTCTATTCTATTCTATTCTATTCTATTCTATTCTATTCTATTATTCTATCTATTCTATTCTCTATTATTCTATTCTATTCTATTCTATTCCATTCCATTCTATTCTATTCTATTCTATTATTCTATTCTATTCGCTTCTTCTCTCTATAGTTCAGCATCTGCATGCATTTATCAATGTATTGTTAAATTTGTTATTATTAAAGCTGATGTTAATTTAAATCTAGGCCTATGTAATTATTTTCTGAAATCCTCTGAAATTATATCCTGAAATTATCCAGTAGCATCACACTTATAATACTGTATCTCCTCAAACAATTATTGTTCAGTTTGAGCATTTTCATCCATTATTTCTTCGCAGTCTGCGTTGTTTCTCTCATGACGCTGCCATTTTCGTCGTCGTCAGAACCTCGTATTCTATCGCTACGAATGTGTTTCCGCTCGTAAAAGCGTCCCCCGACTTATTTTGCCCCTCCTCCTCCTCCTCCTCCTCCTCCTCCTCCTCCGCCGCCGCCGCCGCAGCCGCCTCGTATCTATCGGCTTCTTTACGACAGAACCAACCGAATCGAAACACCTCCTCGCCGCCTCAGACCGACGCAGTTTATAAATGCAAAATACAGATCTATGGTCGTCGGAGACTTAGAGAGGGCAAGGCGCCGTCGCCGCCGCCGCCGCCGCCGCCGTCGTCGTCGTCATTACTTTGATTTAGCCTTGCCTTAATTCGAGGGAAACGACACCAGTTTTCTAGAGTCGTCCTACAGACGGCGCTGCTGCTGCGGGCTGCGTTCGAGGCGAAAAGCAGACGACAAACTGCACGAACGGTTTTTTCGGCAAAGTCCTCCCTCCCACCCACCCACCCCCACCCACCACCATCCCGTCGCGCGTCCCCACTCCCTCATCCGGCCTGTTGTCCGCTGTGACGCTTTTTTCATTTGCATCGTTTTCTGCGGATAGTCCACTCGTAAACCATCCCAAGTCCTCTTGTCGCCGTCGCTGCTTCACGCCCCGCTATCCAGACGAGAGAAGGCGCTTACGAGATGGGGAAAGGGGGAGAGAAGGAGGAGGAGGAGTACTGTCGACTATGTGCTTTATCCATTTGTGCCGAATGTGCGGCGAATGTCGCAAATTTAGCTCCCTGTTTTCGACCGCATAATTCATAATTATTTTTATTATTATCGTAAGAAAACAAAACTGGGGAAAGTTTGACTTCCGGGCGCATGTATAGGCAGTGACAGTGACAGATCTAAGACTGAAAATGGAAATATCAACACGCAACGAAACAACGGTTCGTCTTTTTCATTGCCACTATAATGCTAACGCTGAAATATATAGGCCTACATGTTGACGCGTTGATATTTCCATTTTCAGTCTTACTGTTTCCCATCTGTCACCGCGGGACTTATACAATACATGCATAGGCCTCTACGTCCCTGTAATAAACTTCTAAGAGTTTTTTTGCTAACCGTTTCTGCTGTTTATCTAAGATTCTGACGAAGGTTTTTGCTTGTCTACCTGAGAAAAAAGTGTTCAGACTTCTTTCCAAACGATCAGTGCAATCTTGATCTCATCTCGGTCATCTTTCCTTAACCCCTTAACTGGGAACCCCGGATATATCCGTCCATTTTACATTGAGTTACAGTTAAATACCCAGTTAAGGGGTTAAGCACTGCGCATCCGTTATGGTTCAGTCTTAAAACAGTGATTTTTTCCTGCCAAAGTTTTATGTTTTTTTCAAATTATATTAATTTTATGATAGTTACGACTTCTCACGAGCTATATCAATAGTGGCGCATAAATAAAATATATGACGTAATTCAGTGGCGTAGATTTCCGGAAGGGGGGGCTGGTTTTTGGTTTTGACCGTGACCAACTTCGAAAAATCTTGACAAGCAAAAAAGGTGCTCATCTCTTAGACCGTTACATTCTATAGCAAGGGGGTTTTGACCCCCAAAATCGCGTTCCAAAATAAAAAAATGCATAATGCATAGAAAGTCATTAAAAATATTTTGTTTTGGGCAGCCAAGGGAGTTTAACCCCTTACCCCCCTTGATGGGTAAGGGGGTTGGAGGTTTTATATGTCTGAAAACATCTAATAAAATATCCCTATCAATGTCGTCATCCGATATGTGGTTTGGAAAATTGTTAAAGATTTGCGTTAATTGTCGAATAATAATTTGTTTTAATTAACATAAAAGTTACATAAAATGCGATGAAACAGCGATCTTTAATTAAAGATAATTCAGGAGGTTCATCGATTTTGTCAATATCCGCCGACTGTTCCACAGTGTCCTGTAAATACTCCTCGGTATCTACTGTAGATCTAGAAAGTTCTCTTTTATTCTAAGCACGGGCGTCCGCATAAATTTTTCCAGGGGTGCAAAACAGGGTATTGTGACGAAAGAAATGAACAAATTTTCCAGGGAGGGTGCAAAACAAAGTTTTGTGACGAAAGAAACAAGTAATTTTACTTTTTTATAATTCCACAATTTTCCATGGGGTGCAATTGCACCCCCTTGCACCCCCCTCCGGACGCCCATGATTCTAAATAGCATTTAAACCAAATTCCTGTTAAACGGAGATTTATTAGGCTATCAGAATGTTTTCTTGGCTGACGCAAGCGATCCCGGTCCAAAACGAACTGTTTGCATTTTGTAATATATGCACAGTTCTAAGTTGCTATCGATTTCGCCGGTTGTTACCACTAGGTGGTGCCGTGTTTTAATTATTTCGTAAAATGAGATAAACGCTATGAATTCTTACTGTCAAGTACACTTTGTATAGGTTACTTGGTGTTACCGGTGGCGGTGTAAGCAATCTAGTAGACACTCGCCTTAAAATCCTGAAGATTCTCGTGAGGGATAAACTTGATATAATTTCTTTGAAATAAATAATTATTTAGATCGGTGTGCCACATGTCCGAAACGACTTGAATATCAAAAGATTGTTTCTCCATGCAGTGACGACTCGTAACAGTCGGCAAACTCCCGTTTTTAATAATCGTCGTCAGATTGACTGGAGAGTAGACTACTCAGCTGCATCGTACGCCACCTGCCGCCGTTTTCAATTCAGAACACCTGCGGTAGATTGGTTCTCGCGAACTGACTGACCCCGATCCATCAGGATTCCAGAACTCACAGCAGGCAAACCTCCGCCGCCCGCCGCTGTGCCCACGGCGACCTATAGTTAAATCCCGTTAACTTCGTTACCATTCCAAGGCTGTTGAGTCTTCAGGGGCCCAGTATTTGGGTAACCCAGAAACTCCAGAATAGACGGTATATACAATATAAAGACCAAACGAAATTAATTGCGGACATTAATTTTACCGACCGCTCCCCCCATTTGAACTCCAACGACGCTCTCTGCCCCCCCACAGCGACAGGCAGACACGCACAGAGAAAGAGAGACAGAAATACAGGCAGAAACTAAAACAGAGACAGACAGACAGACAGACAGAGACAGCAAAAGGCAGACACACGGAGGGAGAGAGAGGAAGAGAGAGAGAGAGAGAGAGGGGGGAGGGAGAGAGCAGAGGGTAAATCAGAGTCGATGCAGTTTGCAATGGCATTTGGTGGTGATTTAGAGTAAATGCAGAATAAACTCTACATGGGAAATACTTTTTCAATAGTGATTTGCTGACCAATGCTGAGTTTTCGAAATGTGGATATGGAGAAGAATGGAAAACATCAAGTGGACGGGCAAGAAAAGAAACGACGAAGTACTACAGATGGTGGACGAACAAAGATCGATCATCAGCACCATCAAAAAAAGACAGAGGAACTGGGTTGGACACGTACTAAGAGGAGAATCATTACTCAGAACAGTAATTGAGGGAAGAATATCAGGAAGAAAGACAAAAGGAAGACCAAGGAGGATGCTATATTGGATTGGATGATGAAAACAGATAGGCTACACAGCGTCACAAGACCTATGCAGAAATCAAAGAAGAAGCAAGACGCAAAGAGGAATGGAAACAATGGAGCCCTGAACCTGTCCCAGGACAGAGAACATGATTATGCTGAGTTTTGTGCGAAAGCGGTGTCCTATTGATGAGAATGTCCGCTAATTCTGAATCCGAAGAACCGAAAACTGCGGAATATTTAGAACGCAGAAGCGCTTTTGACAAAATAGGAAGAGAACATTTTTCTGAAGACAGCACATCTCTGATATACGAAGCGACAACAATAGTGTCGTCACAATATAAGAAATCTAGGAAATCTAGGAAGCTTTCAGGGAATAATGCATTTAGATCGCGATGAGCGAACTAAGAAAAGAATGCTTAATGGCGATGCTAATGTTAAAAATCTTGCCTAGTTCCGCTATACCGCAGCCACTAAAATAGTTCGAGTGCAGATTAAGAGTCGTATTTCAGGCTGGACCAATCAAACGTCCAGTTTCAAGACCATTTTCAGTTCCAGTTTAGAATTCTACTTGATATTTTATCAAGACGATCTGCTGGTTCTACTGGGTTGGATTGGGTTGGGTCAGACGATACTATATTTATGGTGGGTTGAGTTGGGTCAGAAAATAAGTCATGGTTAAGAAATTACAATGTATTACGGCGGGTCGGGTCGGGTCAAGTAACCTTATTGCCGGCACGGGTTGGCCTGGGTTGGAGATTTGATGGTTGGGGTTGGGCTGGGTTCTAAAAAAATGAACCCATGGACATCTCTGTTGAAGGCTTGACGACCTTTAAGCTTCCTTCGAACTGCTGTTCTCTGCATTATTGCGCATTCCTTGGAGGACATTGGCAGTTTAACTCCAGTTCGCCCTCACAGATATAGTCGAAGGTCATAAATAGTGATGTAATTATGCTGTTCATAATTCTTATCATCTGGTATTCATTAGATTCTGACAAACGAAGACTTCAATATTATGGGGAAAGGAAAACTAAAAGGATTTTCTTTAATTTTTTTCGTAGGCAAAGAAAACAGCTTCTGCCTGCACAATGAGCGCCGGCTGTGATATATATATATATATATATATATATATATATATATATATATATATATATATATATATATATATATATATTCTACCGGGCCCTGGTACGACATAGCATACCATCGGTCAAGGAACCGCCCGGTCTTCTCAGATCCGATGGAAAGAAACCGGACGGCATGACCATGATTCCGTGGCAAGCCGGTCGCTGCCTGGTGTGGGACGTCACAGTGGCAGACACAGGTCGCTGCCACTCATCTGCAATTGACGTCTCTTTCTCTCGGAGCAGCTGCTGAAGCAGCATCAGTCAGAAAAATCGCCAAGTACACTGACTTGTCGGCCGACTATTTCTTCTTGCCATTGGCCTTCGAGACTCTTGGTCCAATCAGTCACGACGCACTCACTTCCATAAAAGAGTTGGGTCGTCATCTTTCCGTTCTTTCCAGAGACACAAGGGAGATAAGTTTTTTGCTTCAGCGTATTTTGATGACTTTACAACGCTTTAATGCTATTGCCTTCTAAGGGACTTTCTCTGCTTTTGACTCGGATCAAGAGGAGAGATGAAAAGTATATATTTATCTGTCTCTGGACACTTTTTGTAATAAGTTATTCGGGAACTAAGTACCGAGGGCATAATATATATACGAGAGTGTGTATACTGTATATATATATATATATATATATATATCCATAGATATCATAGTAAATTTTAGGATTAGATTGAAATTGGCGTATATTATACTACAGGTCCCTGCGAATATATGAGCTTATTTGGGTTTTGTTGTAAAAGCGAATTACGCTGAATTTCATGCATCTTCTTCTGAGGATTACTTTTTATTGGACGATTTCTATTCATCACATTAATTTGATCTTGTATTAGCCGCCGATTTATTTCGTTTCTGTGAATTCGTTTGATCGGTTATTTATTGAATTTTGTTGTCGTTCATCTTCATGTATCCTTCCAGTTTCGATCGTCACCTCTTTGCCTACTTTAATGTCTTCTCGCATTTATCTTCATTTTTATGCCATTATCACGCGTACTGCAGATTTCGTCCTGGTTAAGGTTAAAGTTATTTGTCTCTTGCGCTGTCAATATATATATATATATATATATATATATATATATATATATATATATATATATGCGCTCGCAACGATATTGCGTTTTATTTAATGAAATAAACAGGTCTTCGATATTTCCGTTTTTATTAGACTCATCCAAAATTCGGTGATATCGCCTTGTATTTGCAAACGAGTATTGCTTTTATTTAGTCTTTCGTCGAATAGGCATTTTCGCTCTCATTTTTGACCAGATTGAACCGTTTACGGAGAGTGCTTGTCTGAATTGGTTTATCGGAACTGATACCCTACGGCTGCTGCGTCTGCATGGGACTCTTGTCTGTTGAGTGCAACTGACACGGTTTTAAGTCGTCGCCTTTTCAAGTGTCACAACACGGATTCACCATTACAGGAACAAAGACGGATGGAAAAGCGACAGAGTGGATATTTTCGCCCAATGAATAATCGACAAAAGACTTACATAATATTATTGGAAACATCACTGGCATTTGACTGATTCATCTAAGAAAAATTCTGGACTTGAGGAACTCGTGGGCAAATCAGGGGTGTAAAATGTCTGTCGCTGCACAGTTTCGTAAAGATTAAAGAGGCTGTCGGTGTATTTTTTCGCTCGTGTAAGCACTGTAAGCTAACGCAGCTCGAAAGATGGCAGAGTGGGTTATACGCTCTGGAGCGCCAGGTTGACGGAGCGGGTTCTAGCCTCGTTAGCGCCCCCTAGTGGCTGTCACACAGGCAGTAATGCCTCCTATAGTAGCCACTTTATATCACGATTCATGACATCATGCTAAGTTAAGTTTTAACTTAAACCACTTCCACAGAAATCATTAATATACCTCCGTAGCTGTTACGTCCCAGTCACGATGCCTGTTTGGATAAAACGATCCTTGTCTGTGTGGCCAGTGCAATCCGACTATAGCCTATTATATCAGAGTTAAATAAAGCGACTAAAATAAGTAGCCACTGAAGTAATGTTCTCGTACGGGCGCTATATAAATTCATAAGTAATCATTGACTTAATTTCTTAATTGCCCACTTGTTTCGACAAAACTGACGATGTCCTAGATTAAATTTTGTCTGATCTCGACACTCAACTACTGTACAGAGGTGAAGATAGTATGGCAATCTAAATAGTTCTGTGCCATGTTTGGCGCTTGCCAATGGAATTCCGCAGCTTGTCGTTTCTGGTCTGCTTTTAATTTGCAGAATTGACACCCCTGTCACGAACTACTTAAAAGTCTTAAATACTACAAAAGCACTGAACTGTTTCGTTCAGTGCATGCACTATAGTAATGATATATCAAGTCATCTGAGAAGCTGGACTGGTCCCCTAAGCCCTTGATCAAGTTTCTGTCCCTCCTCTGTCAGTATCACAAACAAATGTTCATTAAAATTCTTTATTTTTATATGTCTAATAGATCCTAAAATAAATGTAGAAAACGTTCATCTGCTATCGTGAAATGTAAGAAATTCTGGCGGCTAAATTCTCGAGGAATTTTGCCCGCTTCACCTTCCCCATACACCAAAACACTGCAATTATTGTAGAAGAAATTGCATACCGTCTGTTGAGGTGAAACGTGTTGCGGCTGTTTACCTTTAAAATAATTGTTATAAGAATGCCGCAAAAATTGTATTATAGACAGTTTCGCAAATGCTAGAATATGACCAACCTGAGACAAAGTATGGGATGAAGGCTCAGTGTTATCTTTGTGTGGGGTTCTATTATTAATTTAGCTACAGTCACTGTGGTTCTGTATGAACTTCTATTTAGAACCGAACATTCTTTAAAATGAACCGGTATAGAGGTGTTAGAATAAGTTCCGATATGTCTTCTTCGTGACATCGAATTGTTCACCAAATGATAACAGATTAACAGCTTTTGTACGACAGTCGACAGCCTCGGGCTCACCACCAGTTTAGCCATCGGTTGATTGCTCGGTCATCTTCTCCTTGCATTAATTCAAACTGCTATTCAAGGAACTGTTGTTTAGAAAAGTTAACGATGTCGTATTTAGATCAACCTTGACCAGACATCTTAAATCTCGTCTTTTTGTTGGAACGGCTGTTTTGTCGCCAGTTTTTATGTCGACCTACTTGGCGTTGTGCGACCGGTTCCCGCCAGAACACAGAAGTTAAGCAACGTCGAGCGCTGTTAGTACTTGGATCGGTGACCCTCCTGAGATCTATTCGTATAGTCCCGGCGGCCAACCAAGCCAATCATCGCTTAGACTCAGATAAATTGGTGGCAGATTTAAGCTGCGCAGGTAAAACGCGGGTCTAGAGAAAGCAATGGAAAACTACTCTAGACGAATGGCGTTAGACATCTGCGTCTCTGTTTGCCTAGTACACTGAGGTCAGCGCCAGAAATCCTTCGCTCGTTCGAGTACGGGACTACCTCTGACTTTTTACCTTTGGTTACCAAGCAGTGTCTATGACGCTGTTGATATTTTGTTGTCAGTGAAGAGCTCATGCACTTTGTGAACCCAATCTATGTCTGATATTATTATATCAAATTTAAACTTTTTGGTTACTTTATTACGGGATTAGCTATTCCTTTAGTAACCTTATTTGTTCTTTTTCCATGTGTTTATATTATGCCTCTACTACTGTAGTTAAGTTTAATGTTCCATATGTTAATTTGTGTTAACTATTGTATGTAAAATGTGTGAGGAAGAAATAAAGCACATTCGAAAAACCACAATCATTTCAACTCCCTCTCCACCACTATCACCTACTGTATACTTCGTGACATTTAAATCTCAATTTTTTTAAAAAGATTTAAGCGATTTTCTTACCTTGGCTGCGGTGGATGAGTAGGGTTCGTCAAAAAGAGCCCAGATTTTCGGCTTCACTTTCATCCATTTGCTGTCCGTAGAGATCCTCAGGCATTCGTCTTCGAGACCGAACTTCTTGAGGATCTCCTCTTCCGTCGGTTTGTCCGTGTCCAGATCCAGTCGATCCAGTATCTGGAGCGTCTCCTGGGTGTCGCGGTGGGTGGTGTACGTCATCCAGCAGCACGGTTCCACCTGGTTCGAATCGAGGCCCCAGAATTCCAGCTCCTCCTCGAACAGCGGACCGCAGACGTCGGTCGGGTAGTGAAGCTTTCCGGTTCGGTAGTAGTTGAGTATCTGGGCGAAGACGCCCGGGTGGCGGTCGAAGAAGTACTCGTTCAGGACGGGGTCGTAGTTGGCGAGGGCGTCCGTGAGACGGGAGAGCCGGGTGGCCGGGATCTTTTTCAGCGTCGCCTTGTAGGTCTCGTGCCGAATGCCGCCGACGTTCAGGACCACCCTGTTCTCCGCATCGCCCATGATGGTCGTCTTCTTCTTCTTCTCCTCGTAGATTCGACGAGTCGTCGCAGTGTTTTTATGGCTGCAAGAAAAGAAGAACAGACGCTCACCGTTCACGGCAGATGGTAAAAACGACGGCGGCCGATGCATCCCCTGCCCGTGTGGGCGATAGCGTTGGCAATACGCCTCCCGCACAGCGTCGATGTAGGTCATCGAAGTTCCAAGTAACGTGGGTGAGGTGGTCAGACATCGGCATGCTATGATGATGATGATGATGATGATGATGATGATGATGATGATGATGATGATGACGACGACGACTGTCGGTACCAGTTGTAGTCGTTCGTCAAGGCGCTCGTCTTTCGTCTGCTTTTAGAAACATTATTGTCTAAAGTCTATAGTCATAACTTTCTTATCGTCTGGTGGCTCGTCATGACCCGCTGTTGTTGTTGTGCCTGTCGTCAAGATCATTTCAATCAAAATAGTTATATCCCCTCCTGGAAGTGTTGTTGCCCGTCTGCCCAGTCGAAAAGACATCACGTTTTGTAATTATCTACAGCTTGGCAATGCGACTTTGTTCCTTTGCTATAACTTCTGGATTGAAACGTGAAACCCTGTGCATGGCTGCATGGCAGCGCGTGGCGTTATTTATCTGCTGCTTACGACTAACACGGTATTAGGTCATCGCCTTCAAGTGTCACAACATGGATTCGCCATTACAGAAACACAGGCCGATGGAAAAACAGAAAACCGGATATTTTCGCCCAATAAACAACAGACAAAAGACTGGTATATTGAAATTATGACACGAAGAGATAAGAGAACACATAAAACCAACGGAAACGAAGACATCAATATATGCCTACACTCCTACAGTGATGTAAAAGAGAGAAATGAGGAAGTAGAGATTAGGCCGTGTCGTATCTAATTCACAAGTCTATCAGTAGATTAACACATTGTCATCGTGAACATGCGTCTGTTTACAAATTCTTTGCAAAACTCGCTGAATAATCTTCTCGATCTGCCTCACGTCTTAGTTCGCCTGATTCCCGGATCGGGGGACGGTATGGACAACCTCGGAGTGCGAAAGTGTGAATAGAAGGTTCGTCGAAAGCAACTATAGATGTTCAACAGAATAACTAAAGTGCGGCTAAAATCTTCATTTCAGTCAGAATTCATGTTGGCTCAAAATTTACTGCGCCGTTAATGGTGTCTCGTTCCATTTTCCACGAATTCAGTATAAGCATCGAGAGATAATAAACCAAAGAATATGCTGATGAGAGCAACTCTGCAAGCCGAGTATGGATAGCTAGATAGTAGATAGATAGATAGACGGATGGATGGACGGAAAGATGAATGCATGGATAAACAGACAGACAGACAGACAGACAGACAGACAAACAGACAGACAGACAGACAGACAGACAGACAGACAGACAGACAGACAGACAGACAGATAGATAGATAGATAGATAGATAGATAGATAGATAGATAGATAGATAGATAGATAGATAGATAGATAGATAGATAGATAGATAGATAGATAGATAGATAGATAGATAGATAGATAGATAGATAGATAGATAGATAGACAGACAGCCAGACAAAGAGGCAGTCATAATTCTCCAATATAATTCATCAGCATTCTGCTCTTATCGCTTCGACTGTGCGCTGTTAACCCTTGATTGCCGATCAGTTCCGATTGGTTGCGTCAGGAAAGCGCATCGTTTGGTCGTCGGTCGAAAACCTCATTCTAGGGAACAAAGTCGGCGCTCAGCGGACGCGTTTTCGTTCGCGGTCAGAGAGCAGCCAAAAAGCAAAAACGCACCCTTCGCGGCGGCGGCGACGGCGGCGTGAAATTTCTCAGGCGTCGGGACTCAACATGGCGACTGTCTTTTCGTTGCTGCTGCTGCTGCTGCTGAGTGATGGCCATTGGAAATTGAAAGCTCGCGTGGACGGTCGACGGGGGCGTCGTCGTACTATCGCCGAACGATGGTACGATAGATACGCAACGAAACGAGTTGCGTCGACGAAACGAGGTTGAATTTACAGCGTTCAGCTGCCGAAGACAGACGAATTTAGAGGCAGATTTTGTGGTCCCAATGAGAGCAAAGGCGCCGACATTATGGGGAGAGGGAAAGCGCTGCTAGCATGAAGCAACAGGAAGGTCAAGGAGTACACATCTCGTAGCGACATCTGTTTGCCGGCAGCTCCTTTAGACCTTTAAATTAAATCAATTGAAGCAACACGCGGAGCTTAACTAAATCTATAGTCTGCGATGTGCTTAATTGTTTTTCATTTTCTGAGAGTTTTTTCTACAAACTCCAGGTCTTTGGTGGTCAAGGAGGGATATTGACTTGGCTGGAGGGGAAGAGACAGTTCAATGCAAAGATTTGTGTCAGTGCTGGGATTTGGTAGGGTTGCGTTTTTTTGGGAGGGGATAATCTCCCCTAACAGGCCTGAATAAAACACTGCCTGTTGATCTATTATAATTATGAAACAATGGCCGAAATTGTCTTCGATGTCGGAAAATGCTGCTTTTTTGTTTTTAAGAGCAAAAAAATGTCGAGCCAGCCCCGGTCTATTTTATAACCAAGAGAAGACTTGCTAGGATATCCTAGGACGCATAAACACAGATGCGCGCACACACACGTATATAAAAGCCCACTAGCAGCACATGAACTCACTTTTTAACAATAACATTAATTCCGGTGTTTATTTTAGACGATCATATATATATATATATAGGTCTATGGCTGCACAGAAGATCTCAGTGATTTCGGAAGATGATCGGTCAATTTAGAGCCGTTCTATTTAATGACAGCACTGTGGCACAAGTCATTTAGAGAATTAGTCTCCATTGGAGTCATGTCTAATCTATAAAAAGTATATTCGAGCACTCGATATGATGCGCTCAACAATTACAGTCAATGTCAGTTTAGCTTCAGTAAATCTCTCTCTCTTTCTATCTCTGCATCTCTCTGTCTATGTCTCTCTCGACGCTCTAAATAGCGCAGTACCCTATTCATTCAAAGGGTACTGTTGAGTGGATCAACATTTTCGCCTTCGCAGTAGCCTATAATCACGATCCAAGTAGTAGCTATGCTCTTGTCTTACGTACACAGGCGGGGGCGACACATTTATTGTAAGTTCACAACTTCACATGTTCTCCTAGGACCTAGATCACTGTAACACCGGTGCCCTAGCGAACGTCGACCGAAGCTCTTTGTCGAAGGGTTTTGTAATATACGCCGTAGAATACACAGTCATGACCTTTGTAACTTATATTACATATACAGGGTGTCTCAGAAAAAACCCCAGCAGAAAAACTATGATTTCTTAAAAATTCCTAAATATATTTCTATCAAATTTGCAATACGTGTACAGCACGTATTTCCCCACATTTCTGCTTATTTTCATCTCATTTGCATGTACTTTGGCCATATTGTGAGATATTAAAATCAAACTTCGATTTTTACTACTCAGCCGCAGCCTGCCAGGTCTAAATATCTAGCTTCACATAAATTTGGTTGGTTTCATTCATGTCAGTGTTGGTAGTAGTTGTCTGAATTCATATTTGCCATTTTCGATAACACCTTTATTAGTCGGATTATTCAGTGATAGATTATTCAACTTGTTCGTAACGACATTGGGCTTGTGAATCCGCCTGCCAATGTTTGCTTAATATTAATATTTCGCAAACTGTTCCAACTGCCTTTATACATGTTGAGTCTGACTCACAGTAAGATCAGAAAAATAGATGGCCAAGGACTCGTGTTCAGGGCTTCGCAGAAGACCAGAAGAGATGATTTTTAGAATATAATTTCCAAAGTTTTTCGATTTTCATCAGAGGTGTGGAAGAACAATTGATTTGCCTACGTCTTTAAGAAAATCAAAATCAATTTTAATATTTAATCAGTCATAAATTCACAAGAGTTTGTAGAAACATTTCCACCAGAAAAAAGGAACCGAGTATCAGAGGCGTAACGTGCCAATGGTTAGTATGGCTTTAGTAATCTAGTAACATCTTTTCATTACACTTCACAGACTTCTTTCCTGCTTTAAAAATCCAGTTCCAGCAAAAATATAAAACTGTTGCTTCGTTGGTCTAATGGGTATACGCGAACATCGTCACGTGGACGCCATAATCGACGCCCATCCCTCCCCCTATTCCCCCATTTGCCGCTTTCTTCATTTCGTCCGAAGATAAATTTCGGGCGGCGTGCAATCGCTTCCGCCTGCAACGCCTTGTGCGTCATCCCAGCACACGTGACCCAAATACGGACGTATCAGAATAAGTTCCTAGAACTTTACTGCCGGTGGCAACACCACCCCCACTGGTCATCATACATCGTTCTGCAACTGTTTATCCTGTTCCCATCTCCTCCCTGAAGATTTCAACTACAGTCTGCCTGGAAATGCATGCTTACTAACACCTAAACTATGTGTTGTTGATAATAATAATAATAATAATTTGTTATATTATATTATTACTCTGGGAGAGAATAGAAGAGAAGCAAAGCCTAATTAACACCATTCGTACAAGACAAAAGAAGTGGATAGGCCATGTTCTGAGAGAAGAATCAAACCTACTAAGATAAGTACTAGAAGGAAAGATGAATGGGAAAGCACAGAAAGGGCGACCAAGAACATCGATGCTGGAGTGGATGTTCGACACTGCGGAAAAAACAAGTATTCAGCCCTGAAGATAAAAGCTCAAGATAGAGAGGAGTGGCGACGCTGGAATATGGAACCTGTCTTTGGACAGAGCCTCTGAATAAGAATTATGAATCTAGTATATTTAAATTGTTCTTTAGTCACATACTGTAGTTACATATAGACTTAGATTCTAATTTGGGCGCAGGTCAGAGTTAACCCCCTGCGTCCCCAAAAGAACACTCACTTTGTTTTACCTACTTCGTTCTATTTACGACACACTACTAACAACTACGTGTCTGAAATTCATGATGTGGTCCAAAAAATATTCATCTATCTGTCTACGTCCTTAGAAGGATCAGTTTAGATATCAACCGACAGCCAATCGACGTGTACGAATTGCAATAGCCTCGCACTAGGTTAAGCTACCTCAGGAAATATGGTGCCCCACTTGGCCTCAATGAAAGCGTTACGTTGTTTAGCAAACATTCACAGTTGAAGGCTCGATGCAATATGTTGTAAAATGCATGTTAGAATGGAAGAACAAGCAAAAGGCAAATCCCTTCGCTTAATGTTTTCGTGAGAATATAATGTGCCAAGGGTTATATTGACACATAATGTCCTTTATTTATATGCGAATGTATCTTGTATGTATGTATGCATATATGAATGTATGCATGTATGTACGCACGTGTGCATGTATGTATGTAATGCATGTATGTATGTATGTATGTTTGTATGTAATGTATGTATGCATGTGAGAGATGGGAAGTTTATTAGCAAACACCTATAGGATATATGAACAATCAGCCAACACCCGCATGTCAGTCAGTCAGTCAATAAGTCAATAAGTCAGTCAGTCAGTCAGTCAGTCAATAAGTCAGTCAGTCAGTCAGTCAGTCAATAAGTCAGTCAGTCAGTCGGTGAGTGCGATCACACGCGCACAGCCTCACACACGGTCGACCGTATACAGCAGCTTACAGCTGTAGATTCGTTCTTTCCGTCCTCGACAGAACCGTCCCACAGTCCCTGGAGCTGTTCCCCTTCCCTCGTCTGAATCCATCGATGACCCGCTGCTTAGAGCAGCTGACCGCTGACGTCTACTTTCGTCATAACCCCCTTCAAGTTTGACCTCCGGCCGATTTCATTCAGCGCCGCCTCCTGACTGCTCGGTCTCGGTCGATTCAGATCAAGTAGTCGGTCGACTGACCGGAAATGGTCGCAGGAAACGAAATGCATGTCGGGAATTTGGTTCCGGTTTGATAATACCGATGCAAAAGAACGCATGCGCATGTCCACCATACACGGCTAATCATTCGAATAGACGCGTCTATGCATATATAGTCTTTGGCGCCTGTAGTTAAACATTTAAGTACGGTTAAATCTATTTTGCGAATAGCGAAGCAGCGTTTAGACAAACATTTCTTCACGTCCGATGTTACTAATTTTACAAACGAAAGAACTTGAAGCACTTGGGAAAATTAAGTTTGAAAGTTTGCCGATTAAAAATGCAAAACCTCTTGAATTGAAAAAGACGTCTGTATTTTAGACTGTGCGATTCGGCGTAAAGCTCAACAGACGGAGTATGATAGTTCCAGACATTTGGGCCTGAACAATTTTCCCTCTAATTTTTTGTAGTCTGCGTGCGCATGAAAAGCGCCCAGAATTTGTCTGAAATCAACATTACTTATTTGCTAACAAGTTAAAACGTCTCAGAACA